>ONZH01023185.1:0-5000 GCA_900303285.1 Rhinella marina
GTCCCTTATCGCCTTCTTCTGAAAACACGTTAATTTTTATCGCCATTTTAAAAATTTTTTTTTCTTTGGGCCGGTCTGAGCCTCGGGCCGGGGGATGTGCGTCCAATTAATTCCAATAATTGTCGATAGTCTTTTACGTGTAATTTTTCTGCGAGTATCTGCCAATAACGCCATTATCACGTCGACTCTTACGGTGATTACCACAGTAAATGGTTAAATAATGGACTATTTGGACAATTCTGGTTCTGAAGAACAGGCTGCGGTCAGGAAAAGAAAAGCCCCTTATAGACGCAGTCACCCAGGAGTCGCCTTCAGAACCTGCCACGGATTCTACATTTCATCACCACGTTTGGCTCCAGTAAGATCAGAACCGCCGTAGCCGATCACCGGTGTCTGCCGCTGCCTGACCCAGTCCTCAAGGAGATGCAGCCCAAGAAACCGGCCCTTACATACAGATGCAGCCAGTCTCCGCGAAATCTACTGGACCCGAGTCTTGAAACCTCCCTCTGCTGAGCCATGTTCACACCAGTATCTCTCACAGCCCGGATACAGTTGCCTCTGCGGCAGTAACATGGGGTCTGGGGTGACAGGTGAGCGGTTTGGTATAAACGGGCTGTGAACTGCTCATCTGATTATGTCACCTCCCTCCTCTCCTCTCCCTGCAGGATGTTATCTCCCTCCTCTCCTGTCCCTGCAGGATGTTATCTCCCTCCTCTCCTGTCCCTGCAGGATGTCATCTCCCTCCTCTCCTGTCCCTGCAGTGTGTCACCTCCCTCCTCTCCTCTCCCTGCAGTGTGTCACCTCCCTCCTCTCCTCTCCCTGCAGTGTGTCACCTCCCTCCTCTCCTGTCCCTGCAGTGTGTCACCTCCCTCCTCTCCTCTCCCTGCAGTGTGTCACCTCCCTCCACCCTGTCCTGCAGGATGTCATCTCTCTCCTGTCCCCGCAGTGTGTCATCTCCGTCCTGCAGTGTGTCCTCCCCTCCTTCCCTCTCCCTGCAGTGTGTCACCTCCCTCCACTCCTGTCCCTGCAGGATGTCATCTCTCTCCTGTCCCGTGTCATCTCCCTCGTCCCTGCAGTGTGTCATCTCCCTCCTCTCCCTGTCACCTTCCCTGCAGGATGTCACCTCCCTCCTCCTGTCCCTGCAGGATGTCATTCTCCCTCCTCTCCTGTCCCTGCAGTGTGTCACCTCCCTCCTCTCCCTCTCCTGCAGTATGGCAGGATGTCACTCCCTCACTCCCTGCAGTGTGTCATCTCCCTCCTCTCCTCTCCCTGCAGGAGTCACCTCTCTCCTCTCCTGTCCCTGCAGGATGTCATCTCCTCCTCTCCTCTCCTGCAGGATGTCACCTCTCTCCTCTCCTGTCTGTTAGTGTCCCCTGCAGTGTGTCACCTCCCTCCTCTCCCTGCAGTGTGTCATCTCCCTCCTCCCTGTCCCTGCCTCTCTCTCCTCTCCTGTCCCTGCAGGATGTCACCCCCCTCCTCCTGTCCCTGCGCGTGTCACCTCCCTCCTCTCTGTCCCTGCAGTGTGTCATCTCCCTCCTCTCCTCCCCTGCAGGATGTCACTCTCTCCTCTCCTGTCCCTGCAGGATGTCTCCTGTCCCTGCAGTGTGTCATCTCCTCCTCTCCTGTCCCTGCAGATGTCATCTCTCTCCTCTCCTGTCCCTGCAGTGTGTCATCTCCCTCCGCTCCTCTCCCTGCAGGATGTCACCTCCCTCTCCTGCCCTGCAGGATGTCACCGCCCTCCTCTCCTGTCCTGCAAGATGTCATCTCCTCCTCCTCCTGTCTGCAATGTACTCCCTCCTCTCCTGTCCTGCAGTATGTCATCTCCCTCCTCTCCTGTCCCTGCATGGTGTCATCTCCCTCTCTCCTGTCCCTGCAAGATGTCATCTCCCTCCTCTCCTGTCCCTGCAGTGGTCATCTCCCTCTCATCTCCTCCCTCCTGTCCCTGCAAAGATGTCACCTCCTCCTCTCCTGTCCCTGCAGGATGTCATCTCCCTCCTCTCCCTGTCCCTGCAGGATGTCATTCTCCCTCCTCTCCTGTCCCTGCAAGATGTCACCTCCCTCCTCTCCTGTCCCTGCAGGAATGTCCATCTCCCCCTCTCTGTCCCTGCAAGATGTCATCTCCCCCCTGTCCTGTCCCCGCAGTATGTCATCTCCCTCCTCTCCTGTCCTCTCCCTCCTCTCTGTCCTTGCAGGATGTCATGTGATGACCCCCCAGTAACACATATTACACTGATGACCCCCCAGTATCACATATTACGCTGATGACCCCCACTAATCACATATTACGCTGATGACCCCCAGTAATCATATTACGCTGATGACCCCCCAGTAATCACATATTAACACTGATGACCCCCCCCCCAGTAATCACATATTACACTGATGACCCCCCAGTAATCACATACTACACTGATGACCCCAGTAATCACATATTACCTGATGACCCCCAGTAATCACATATTACACTGAGACCCCCCAGTATCACATATTACACTGATGACCCCCCCAGATGACCCCCAGTAATCACATATTACACTGATGACCCCCCAGTAATCACATATCACCTGATGACCCCCCCAGTATCACATATTACACTGATGACCCCCATTAATCAATGAAGTAATCAATATTCACTGATGACCCCCCAGTAATCAAATATCACACTGATGACCCCCCAGTAATCACATATTACACTGATGACCCCCAGTAATCACATATCACACTGATGACCCCCCAGTAATCACATATTACACTGATGACCCCCCCACCACAATATTACACTGTACGCCCCCCAGTAATCACATATTACGCTGATGACCCCCCAGTAATCACATATTACACTGATGACCCCCCAGTAATCACATATCACACTGACACTGATGACCCCCCGTAATCACATATTACACTGATGACCCCCCGTAATCACATATTACACTGATGACCCCCCCAGTAATCACATATACACTGATGACCCCCCAGTAAATCACAATTACACTGATGACCCCCCCAGTAATCACATATTACACTGATGATTACACTGATGACCCCCCAGTAAATCACATATTGAGAAGTAATCACATGATGACCCCCCCAGTAATCACATATTACACTGATGACCCCCCAGTAATCACATATTACACAGATACCCCCAGTAATCACATATTACACTGATGACCCCCAGTAATCACATACTACACTGATGATCCCAGTATCACATATTACACTGATGACCCCAGTAATCACATATTACACTGATGACCCCCAGTAATCACATATTACACTGATGAACGCCCCCCAGTAATCACATATCACACTGATGACCCCACCAGATGACCCCCAAATAATCAAATATCACACTGATGACCCCCAGTAATCCATATTACACTGTGATCCCCAGTAATCACATATTACACTGATGACCCCCCAGTAATCACATATACACTGATGACCCCCCCAGTAATCACATATTCACTGATGATCCCCCAGTAATCACATATCACACTGATGACCCAATAATCAAATATCACACTGATGACCCCCCGTAATCACATATTACACTGATGACCCCCCCATACTACACTGATGATCCATAATCACATATACACTGATGACCCCCAGTAATCTGATGACCCCCCCGTAATCACATATACACTGATCCCCCCAGTAATCACATATTACCTGATGACCCCCCCAGTATCACATATTACACTGATGACCCCCCCAGTAATCACATGACCCCCCAGATACCCCCAGTAATCACATATTACACTGATGACCCCCAGTAATCACATATTACACTGATGCCCCAGTAATCACATATTACACTGATGACCCCCCCAGTAATCACATAACATGACTGATGACCCCCCAGTAAATCACATATTACACTGATGACCCCCCAGTAATCATATTACTGATGACCCCCCACACATATCACACTGATGAATCACATATTACATGATGACCCCCCATAACACACATATCACACATGATGACCCCCCACATGATGAACACATATTACACTGATGACCCCCAGATGACCCCCCCAGTAATCACATATTACCTGATGACCCCCAGTAATCACATATTACACTGATGACACCCCCAGTAATCACATATACCTGATGACCCCCCAGTAATCACATAATTACACTGATGACCCCCCAGTAATCACATATCACACTGAGACCCCCAGTAATCAATATCACACTGATGACCCCCCAGTAAATCACATATTACAGTAATCACATATCACACTGATGACCCCCCAGTAATACATATTACACTGATGACCCCCCCAGTAATCACATTACCTGATGACCCCCCAGTAATCACATGATGACCCCCCCCCGCCCCCCAGTAATCACATATTACACTGATGACCCCCCCCCAGTAATCACATATTACACTGATGACCCCCCAGTAACACATATTAACTGATGACCCCCCCAGTAATCACATATCACACTGATGACCCCCCCAGTAAATCACATATACACTGATGACCCCCCAGTAATCACATATCAACAACTGATGACCCCCCCCAGTAATCACATATTACACGATGACCCCCCAGTAATCACATATTACACTGATGATATGACCCCTGTATCACATATTACACTGCCGTAATCAATCTTATGATCACCGTGTAATGAAATCCTGCACCCTGACCCCCCAGTGACTGCTCCATCCTCCGGTACAACAGCCGTGAGCGGCGGCTCCGGACAATGGCGGCTCCGTTACACGTCTCTGTGTCCCGCTCCCTCAGAGGCGCCATTGTCCGGCCACAGACGGTCGCCTCTCATGGACTGGACTTTCCCAGCACACGGAGCTCAGACCCCACAATGGCTGCTTTGTCTCAGGACATCGATCCTCTCAGGATGAGAAGCTCTGCGCCCGTAACACAACCCCCACTGGGGCATACTCCAACTCCCATCATCCAGGACAAGGATCTGTGCCTGCAGGGGCCATTGAAGGCTCAGGTGTGCCCCTATTGG
>ONZH01023185.1:10000-16929 GCA_900303285.1 Rhinella marina
CTTATTCTGTATATATATACACTGCACAGTACCACTTCTCCTGTCCTGTATACTGGGTGTAATCCTCAGTATTTGCGCTTATTCTGTATATATATACACTGCACAGTACCACCTCCTGTCCTGTATACTGGGTGTAATGCTCAGTATCTGCTCTTATTCTGTATATATATATATACACTGCACAGTACCAACTTCTCCTGTCCTGTATACTGGGGGTAATCCTCAGTATCTGCTCTTATTCTGTATATATTATATACACTGCACAGTACCACTTCTCCTGTCCTGTATACTGGGTGTAATCCTCAGTATCTGCTCTTATTCTGTATATATATACACTGCACAGTACCACTTCTCCTGTCCTGTATACTGGGGGTAATCCTCAGTATCTGCTCTTATTCTGTATATATATACACTTGCACAGTACCACTTCTCCTGTCCTGTATACTGGGGGTAATCCTCAGTATATGCTCTTATTCTGTATATATATATACTGCACAGTACCACTTCTCCTGTCCTGTATACTGGGTGTAATCCTCAGTATCCGCTCTTATTCTGTATATATATACACTGCACAGTACCACTTCTCCTGTCCTGTATACTGGGTGTAATCCTCAGTATCTGCTCTTATTCTGTATATATATACACTGCACAGTACCACTTCTCCTGTCCTGTATACTGGGTGTAATCCTCAGTATCTGCTCTTATTCTGTATATATATACACTGCACAGTACCACTTCTCCTGTCCTGTATACTGGGTGTAATCCTCAGTATCTGCTCTTATTCTGTATATATATACACTGCACAGTACCACTTCTCCTGTCCTGTATACTGGGTGTAATCCTCAGTATCTGCTCTTATTCTGTATATATATACACTGCACAGTACCACTGCTGTATGTGCTATAATAGGAGTAGTAGTTGGGGGTTAACCCTGTGTGACCCTGGGGCTGACTCAGCAGCTGTGGACAATCTGCTGCACATCCCTCCCTGTCCATCCATCAGGGGCAGTGAATGGACGCTCGGTTGGGGGGATGTGGCGGCTGGAGGGTCCGGGCAGACAATGGGGGAGGACAGAGTGTGATGGAGCACTGTTGTATCTGTACACACCGGGGGCAAACATGACCTGGGACGCCCCCATCAATGTCACCCGAACCTGATTACACACTGTGTACAAGAGCTGCACTTCTATAATTCAGCCCAGTCTGGGTGATGTGCACCGCCGGGTACCGTCTGTACTTGGCCACTTCCCCCTACAAAGAATATATGAAAATGTTCTAGTTTTCATCCAATATGGCTGCCGTGGTCGTCGTGGCCCCTAGCCTCATCCAGGAAGGGTCAGTGCGGCCATCTTGGCTGGGGGCAGAGAACGTTATGCTTGGCCCCAGTATGATACTGGTTTATAACCCCTGCGTCCTCGGCGCACACACATGGACTTTTACGTCATTGGCTGCATTAACCAGCAGCAGCGGCGCCTCTTTAACCCTTTGTTCCCCAGTAATCTTGTTTTGCTGATATTTTTATTATCAAATAATTTAATATAAAAATGGGAGATTGTGATGAATCTGCTGGTGGAATATACAGCTATGTACAGGGGGTATACAGTCCCGGGGACCCCTGGATTCACAGTGCTGGGTGGGGGGGCCGCGGGCATCGGCTTTGGTCAGGCGGGCGTAGTCCTGCAGCGTCCAGGCGCCATGTGGTGGCCCCCAGGGGTCAGGTAAGGTCACTTCGGAATGGTCAATAAAGGCACAAGGTTCCAGGCCGGAGCCTCAATATGGCAGCCTTCAGGGCAGAGGTTGGCACAAGGTAGCGCTATAGTCTGAGATGGCTCCACCCACTGCATGTCATGGCGGTTGATCAGTAGAAGGGGGCGGAGCCTGCGGAGACCTTCTCAGCCGGGACAATCTGCTGGAGACTGGACAGAATCTTCTTCTGATGTCCGGCCAGGGTGACCCCGATCCGCAGCAGATCTCTATGGGGAGACAAGTCACATGACTTAATACCGGGCAGTGCCCCCTGGCGCCCCCATCATACATTTCATAGCCACAATCACGTACTCTGTGGTCATCTGCCGCACACGGCTGAAGGTGGTGAATCCGGCGTTCCTGAATCCTTCTTCGTATCGCCCCATTTTGATGGCGTGTAGCCACTCGCCCACTGAGGAGAAGGAGGAGTAGTGGGGCGTGCGCTGGTCGAGCAGCGGCTGGGAGCTTCTGCGGAGAGAGAGACGGACACTGGCGACATGACAATCACCCCATTATCTGCTCTACGCCCAGAAACTTCCTCTGCTTCCTGGCAGCGCTGACCCCCAGCCTGACCTGCGGAGCTGAACTCACATCCTCACAATGCTCCGTTCTTAACCCCTTCTTACCCCGGCTGCTCCCGTGTAGTGATCTTCAGGCTGGCTGGGTTGCGGATGAGTTTGTCCAGGGCGCTGACGATCTCGGTGAAGCGAGGACGGGCGGCCCGGTCGCGCTGCCAGCAGTCCAGCATCAGCTGGTGAAGAGCGGACGGGCAGTCTGGAGGAGCGGGGAGCCGGTAATCCTGCTCGATGGCATTGATGACCTGAGGGAAGCGGATGACATTAGTGACTGGACACTGACTCCCTGCCCCCGCACACCACCGGCCCCCAGACTCACGTCTTGATTGGACATGTCCCAGTACGGACGTTCTCCGAAGGACATGACCTCCCACATGACTATGCCGTAGCCCCAGACGTCACTGGCTGACGTGAACTTGCGGAAGGCGATGGCTTCTGGCGCTGTCCATCTGATCGGTATTTTACCGCCCTGAGACGAGAGAACGGAGCAGGAGGCGCTATTATTACACTGTCCTGTCCACCACTGGCGGAGGATGAAGAAGGCGGCTCTAATACAGGCTCCGCCCACACTGGACATACCCCACCCCTCTGACCATTCCTCACCAGGCAGGACGTGTACGTTGGGTCAGTGGATCCCTCTTGTAAGAAACGGGACAATCCAAAATCAGACACTTTGCAAACTAAGTTACTGTTCACCAGGATGTTCCGCGCCGCCAGATCTCGGTGAACGTAATTCATCTCTGCCAGATAGCGCATCCCGGAGGCGATTCCCCGGAGCATCCCAACCAGTTGGATGGGGGTGAACTGGCCGTCGTTCTGCTGCAAACATAAAAGGAACAGGAGGTTTAGAATTATTCTGCAGCCAGCGACCGATGGGGCCCCCCGACCACCCGACGACAGAGCCCACTCCAACCACCCGACGACGGAGCCCACTCCAACCACCCGACGACGGAGCCCACTCCAACCACCCGACGACGGAGCCCACTCCAACCACCCGACGACGGAGCCCACTCCAATCACCTGTCAATAGACCCCACGTGCCTAACCGCCCGACAATGGACCCTGCTCCGACCGCCCGACAATGGGACCCTGCTCCGACCGCCCGACAATGGACCCCTGCTCCGACCGCCCGACAATGGACCCTGCTCCGCCGCCCCCTAATGGACCCTGCTCCGACCGCCCCCTAATGGACCCTGCTCCGACCGCCCCTAATGGACCCTGCTCCGACCGCCCCCCTAATGGACCTGCCTCCGACCGCCCCCTAATGGACCCTGCTCCGACCGCCCCTAATGGACCCTGCTCCGACCGCCCCCCTAATGGACCCTGCTCCGACCGCCCCATAATGGACCCTGCTTCGACCGCCCCATAATGGACCCCTGCTCCGACCGCCCCATAATGGACCCTGCTCCGACCGCCCCATAATGGACCCTGCTCCGACCGCCCCATAATGGACCCTGCTCCGACCGCCCCATAATGGACCCTGCTCCCGACCGCCCGACAATGGACCCTGCTCCGACCGCCCGACAATGGACCCTGCTCCAACCGCCCCATAATGGACCCTGCTCCAACCGCCCCATAATGGACCCTGCTCCAACCGCCCCATAATGGACCCTGCTCCAACCGCCCCATAATGGACCCTGCTCCGACCGCCCCATAATGGACCCTGCTCCAACCACTCAACAACAGAGCCTTATCTAACCACCTGATAATGGACCCTTCTCAAACCACCCTCTGACAGACTCTACTCCAACATCCAGTAAACCCTTGGAAGACCGCTCCATAAGACATCTACAGCTTCGTCAGTAGACTTTCCACCAGCCTGTTCATACTAGAAGCTGCCTCACCCGGAGAAAGGAGTCCAGGGCGCCGTTCTCCATGTACTCCGTGATGATCATGACGGGACAGTTGTTGGTGATGACTCCTTCCAGGTGGATGATATTGGGATGGTGGAATTGTCCCATGATGCTGGCCTCACTCAGGAACTCCCGGCGCTGGCGCTCGGTGTAACCGCCCTTCAGCGTTTTGATAGCCACGTAATTCTCCTTCTTCCCTGGAACCTTAAGACGTTCCCCCCGGCAGACCTCTCCAAACTCCCCTGTAAGAGACTCTGTCAGCGTGGAGATAAATAGGCACCCGTCCTTCCGTGACGCCATCTACACCACCCCTCATGTCCTCCAGCACAGAGGGTCCCCCCCAGCACAGCACAGAGGGTTCCCCCAGCACAGAGGGTCCCCCCCCCAGCACAGAGGGTCCCCCCCCCCAGCACAGAGGGTCCCCCCCCCCAGCACAGAGGGCCCCCCCCAGCACAGAGGTCCCCCCAGCCACAGAGGGTCCCCCCCCCCAGCACAGAGGGTCCCCCCCCAGCACAGAGGGTCCCCCCAGCACAGCACAGAGGGGTCCCCCCCCAGCACAGAGGGTCCCCCCCCAGCACAGCACAGAGGGTCCTCCCAGCACAGAGGGTCCTCCCAGCACAGAGGGTCCTCCCAGCACAGAGGGTCCTCCCAGCACAGAGGGTCCTCCCGCACAGAGGGTCCTCCCGCACAGAGGGTCCTCCCCCCCCAGCACAGAGGGTCCCCCCCAGCACAGCACAGAGGGTCCCCCCCAGCACAGAGGGTCCCCCCCCAGCACAGCACAGAGGGTCTCCAGCACAGAGGTCCCCAGCCAGAGGGTCCTCCCAGCACAGAGGCGTCCTCCCAGCACAGAGGGTCCTCCCAGCACAGAGGGTCCTCCCGCACAGAGGGTCCCCCGCACAGAGGGTCCCCCCAGCACAGAGGGTCTCCCAGCACAGAGGGTCCTCCCAGCACAGAGGTCCTCCCCGCACAGAGGTCCTCCCAGCACAGAGGGTCCTCCCGCACAGAGGTCCTCCCAGCAAAGGTCCTCCCCGCACAGAGGTCCTCCCAGCACAGGGTCTCCCGCACAGAGGTCCTCCCGCCACAGAGGTCCTCCAGCACAAGAGGGTCCTCCCGCACAGAGGTCCTCCGCACGAGGTCCTCCCAGCACAGAGGTCCTCCCCGCACAGAGGTCCTCCCAGCACAGAGGGTCCTCCCGCACAGAGGTCCTCCCGCACAGAGGTTCCTCCCAGCACAGAGGGTCCTCCCAGCACAGAGGGTCCTCCCAGCACAGAGGGTCCTCCAGCACAGAGGGTCCTCCCGCACAGAGGTCCTCCCAGCACAGAGGTCCTCCCAGCACAGAGGTCCTCCCCGCACAGAGGTCCTCCCAGCACAGAGGTCCTCCCCGCACAGAGGTCCTCCCAGCACAGAGGGTCCTCCCGCACAGAGGGTCCTCCCAGCACAGAGGGTCCTCCCGCACAGAGGGTCCTCCCGCACAGAGGGTCCTCCCGCACAGAGGGTCCTCCAGCCCCACATCTACTCACCAGCACCTATCACTTCCTCGATTTTCACATAGGAAACATCAATCTCTTTAGCGAATTCTCTCACTGCCTCGTTGGGGTCTTCGTAGGTGAACGGATCAATGTACAACTTGGTACCTGAGACAAAACCACGCGATTAACGAGGACACGAGACTCCGGAAATCCTCAGCCTCCAAGACACCCAACATGGTAGAGGCTTGACACGGAAGAGCTCTATCCACCAGTCGTGACACGGACATGTATGTAACATATCACTTACCGTGACCAATGAGGTACTGGCCCGGCTTATCCGAATACTCCGGCTCCTTATTACTCCCATGCTTCCTGTACAAACAGAGCGACACTTATATTATACATTCATTGTGGTCACATGGTCAGCATCGCTTCATACAAGGGGCGGGGCTGTGACTACCTCTCAGACAGGATATACAGGCAGGTTGTCAGCAGTAATAGATGTTCCTGTAGTATAAGGTGTGTGATCTCATGTCTGATCACATGTCATTATATCAGTGATGTCATCAGCAGGGGGCGGGGCTGTGACTACCTCTCAGACAGGAATACAGGCAGGTTGTCAGCAGTAATAGATGTTCCTGTAGTATAGGTGTGTGATCTCATGTCTGGATCACATGTCATTATATCAGTGATGTCATCAGCAGGGGGCGGGGCTGTGACTACGTCTCAGACAGGATATACAGGCAGGTTGTCAGCAGTAATAGATGTTCCTGTAGTATAAGGTGTGTGATCTCATGTCTGATTCACATGTCATTATATCCGTGATGTCATCAGCAGGGGGCGGGGCTGTGACTACCTCTCAGACATGATATACAGGCAGGTTGTCAGCAGTAATAGAATGTTCCTTGTAGTATAAGGTGTGTGATCTCATGTCTGATCACATGTCATTATATCAGTGATGTCATCAAGCAGGGGCGGGGCTGTGAGAACCTCTCAGACAGGAATATACAGGTAGGTTGTCAGCAGTAAATAGATGTTCCTGTAGTATAAGGTGTGTGATCTCATGTCTGATCACATGTCATTATATCAGTTGATGTCATCAGCAGGGGGCGGGGCTGTGACTACCTCTCAGACAGGATATACAGGCAGGTTGTCAGCAGTAATAGATGTTCCTGTAGTATAAGGTGTGTGATCTCATGTCTGATCACATGTCATTATATCAGTGATGTCATCAGCAGGGGGCGGGGCTGTGAACTACCTCTCAGACAGGATATACAGGCAGGTTGT
>ONZH01023187.1:0-52108 GCA_900303285.1 Rhinella marina
AGAACTGACTGACACCCTGTTAACGGTGGCTATTTAGTCTGCGACCCAAACAAATGTCGCACAGAGAGTTTTCTGGATCAAGCTGTAGATGATATTGGTAGCAAATGACTTGGTTGTATTCTGTGACGTACAGAAAGTGTCACCTGGACAGTATATACGGATGGGAGCTAGTGTGCTGAACTGTGACACACAGAAAGGTTACACGCAGCTGAGTAAAATGGATTTGTATCACTGAGCTAAAACAACTGAAAAAATATATTTTTTTTATATTTTGTTTTTTTGGGAACGTGACGTGCAAGAACTATGGTAGAACTGACTGACACCCTGTTAACGGTGGCTATTTAGTCTGCGACCCAAACAAATGTCGCACAGAGAGTTTTCTGGATCAAGCTGTAGATGATATTGGTAGCAAATGACTTGGTTGTATTCTGTGACGTACAGAAAGTGTCACCTGGACAGATTATACGGATGGGAGCGAGTGTGCTGAACTGTGACACACAGAAAGGTTACACGCAGCTGAGTAAAATGGATTTGTATCACTGAGCTAAAACAACTGAAAAAATAATTTTTTTTTTATATTTTGTTTTTTTGGGAACGTGACGT
Source organism: Rhinella marina (assembly GCA_900303285.1). Classification (NCBI taxonomy): domain Eukaryota; kingdom Metazoa; phylum Chordata; class Amphibia; order Anura; family Bufonidae; genus Rhinella; species Rhinella marina. The sequence goes on from ONZH01023187.1 coordinate 604, forward strand.
GCAGGAACTATGGTAGAACTGACTGACACCCTGTTAACGGTGGCTATTTAGTCTGCGACCCAAACAAATGTCGCACAGAGAGTTTTCTGGATCAAGCTGTAGATGATATTGGTAGCAAATGACTTGGTTGTATTCTGTGACGTACAGAAAGTGTCACCTGGACAGTATATACGGATGGGAGCTAGTGTACTGAACTGTGACACACAGAAAGGTTACACACAGCTGAGTAAAATGGATTTGTATCACTGAGCTAAAACAACTGAAAAAATATATTTTTTTTTTATTTTGTTTTTTTGGGAACGTGACGTGCAAGAACTATGGTAGAACTGACTGACACCCTGTTAACGGTGGCTATTTAGTCTGCGACCCAAACAAATGTCGCACAGAGAGTTTTCTGGATCAAGCTGTAGATGATATTGGTAGCAAATGACTTGGTTGTATTCTGTGACGTACAGAAAGTGTCACCTGGACAGTATATACGGATGGGAGCTAGTGTACTGAACTGTGACACACAGAAAGGTTACACACAGCTGAGTAAAATGGATTTGTATCACTGAGCTAAAACAACTGAAAAAATATATATTTTTTTTATTTTGTTTTTTTGGGAACGTGACGTGCAAGAACTATGGTAGAACTGACTGACACCCTGTTAACGGTGGCTATTTAGTCTGCGACCCAAACAAATGTCGCACAGAGAGTTTTCTGGATCAAGCTGTAGATGATATTGGTAGCAAATGACTTGGTTGTATTCTGTGACGTACAGAAAGTGTCACTTGGACAGATTATACGGATTGGAGCGAGTGTGCTGAACTGTGACACACAGAAAGGTTACACGCAGCTGAGTAAAATGGATTTGTATCACTGAGCTAAAACAACTGATAAAAATATATTTTTTTTATATTTTGTTTTTTTGGGAACGTGACGTGCAAGAACTATGGTAGAACTGACTTACACCCTGTTAACAGTGGCTATTTAGACTGCGACCCAGACAAATGTCGCACAGAGAGTTTTTTGGATCAAGCTGTAGATGTTATTGGTAGCAAATGACTTGGTTGTATTCTGTGACGTACAGAAAGTGTCATCTGGACAGTATATACGGATGGGAGCTAGTGTACTGAACTGTGACACACAGAAAGGTTACACACAGCTGAGTAAAATGGATTTGCATCACTGAGCTAAAACAACTGAAAAAATAATTTTTTTTTTATTTTGTTTTTTTGGGAACGTGACGTGCAAGAACTATGGTAGAACTGACTGACACCCTGTTAACAGTGGCTATTTAGTCTGCGACCCAAACAAATGTCGCACAGAGAGTTTTCTGGATCAAGCTGTAGATGATATTGGTAGCAAATGACTTGGTTGTATTCTGTGACGTACAGAAAGTGTCACCTGGACAGATTATACGGATGGGAGCTAGTGTACTGAACTGTGACACACAGAAAGGTTACACACAGCTGAGTAAAATGGATTTGTATCACTGAGCTAAAACAACTGAAAAAAATATTTTTTTTTTATTTAGTTTTTTTGGGAACGTGACGTGCAGGAACTATGGTAGAACTGACTGACACCCTGTTAACGGTGGCTATTTAGTCTGCGACCCAGAAAAATGTCGCACAGAGAGTTTTCTGGATCAAGCTGTAGATGATATTGGTAGCAAATGACTTGGTTGTATTCTGTGACGTACAGAAAGTGTCACCTGGACAGTATATACGGATGGGAGCTAGTGTGCTGAACTGTGACACACAGAAAGGTTACACGCAGCTGAGTAAAATGGATTTGTATCACTGAGCTAAAACAACTGAAAAAACATATATATTTTTTATATTTGTTTTTATATATTTTTTTAAATTTTGTTTTTTGGGAACGTGACGTGCAGGAACTATGGTAGAACTGACTGACACCCTGTTAACGGTGGCTATTTAGTCTGAGACCCAGACAAATGTCGCACACAGAGTTTTCTGGATCAAGCTGTAGATGATATTGGTAGCAAATGACTTGGTTGCATTCTTTGACGTACAGAAAGTGTCACCTGGACAGTATATATGGATTGGAGTGAGTGTGCTGAACTGTGACACACAGAATGGTTCCACACTGCTGTGTGCAATGGATTTGTATCACTGAGATAGAACAATAAAAAAAAAAAAAACAGGGTTAGATATGGCGATAGCTGCACTACTAGTGCCCTTAGAAGGGCTGTTGGGTTCTTTGTGGGTGATTCCTGCCTAACAGACAACTAAATGCAGGCCCTAACACTGTCCCTGAAAGGCAGCAGCTCTATCCCTAACGACATCCAGACGGCATCTGAGCCGAGCACCGCTGCCAGTCACTAGTATATTCCAGGGTCACCTGATCAGGCCAGCCAACCCCTGCTATCGACATGTAAGGGCCCCACGTGATGCTGGGTGTACCGTAGAGTCTCCTGGCTTGTGATTGGCTGTGTTTATAGGCGCCAAAAAAGCACGATGCGGAAGTTGCCATTTCCTCGAGTATGGCGAGATACTTGTCCGAGCAGCGAGCACTTACGAGTACCCTAATACTCGAACGAGCACCAAGCTCGGACGAGTATGCTCGCTCATCTCTAATAGCAATACTTTTGGAGTGTGTGACATGATTTTTTTTTATGTTAGTTTTCAGTTAAAACATTATCATAAACTTATCCATGGCTTTAGTTAATTGTTTTATGGTGAGGTTATGCATCTTATGCAATGGGTATTTTGGTGTAGTATATTGGTACTATTTCTGCAGTAGGTATAGCTATATAATGAAATTATTTCATTTTATGGGGCTGAAAACTTAAGAGTTGAAAATAAGCTGGGTCCATGGAAAGATGAGGCAGCAGGAGGAAAATGTTAGTGGCACCAGCTCAAAGAGAAGCATGGATCCTGGCCTATGCACCAACCCTAAAAGTCACTTGACTCAGAGTGGCAGGTGTATAGTGAAGACTTCCAGCCAGCGCTCAGGAGATACCATGGACCAGAGCATCAGGAAGGAGACCTCAAATAAAGAGCCTATTGTGTCTAGATAAAAGATCTATTGTATAGCCCTCTTAGGACTAGTGTGCTTTTAAAGGGAAATTATGAACACAAAATGCAATGCAATTTACAGGTAGCACATTGTACAACAGGAGATGCTGAGCAGAGTATTACACGGTTTGACGATAAAGGGTTCAACAAAACTTTTCCCTTCCCTTTTACTTGCAATTGAAGTATCTCATATGTCCTGGCAGAGTGGAAATTCAATAGCCAAAGATATAACTTGTACTGTATGTCTTTGCTACTAAAGGCTTGATCTTAGGCTGTATAACAGCCTATGATTCAAGCCAGTCTTGTTTTAAAGCGGACAATCTCAGCTTTAAAAGAAGTCCAGTATCAAGACTCTAGCTGTGATATATTGCAAATTAGAGCCTTTAGAATCAGGTCTTGGTGAAAGCTGGATAGACCTGCAGCTTTCATCCCCAATCTGAATTCTAAGTACTATATGTTATGTTCTAGGGGTCAACAGAACCCATGAACATATCACGAGCATACAAAAACCAGGCAACCGAATCATAGAAGACAAAATAATACTTTATTAAACATGACCAAACACAAAATACATAATCCTGGACAAACAGGCAAAGCAAACAGTGGCAGATGGATAACCAATGGACAAAGTGCACCGGTTTGACTTGGGGCCAAACTCTAAGGGCGTGGTCAAAGTTGAACTCGATCTTCACAGTGATGGTGGGGATAGATTATCCTGAGGGTTCACCAAGTTGCCACCTCCTGGGATGGTCCCGGTGCACTTGGCTCTAATAAACCACATACTGAACAAAATACCAGACATAAGGCGAACACAGGCAAAGACATATGCCTGGATCCCATACGGAACAGATGCATGGTGATCACAAACAGAGCTGCATGGACATGACACCAGAACCCATTTGGAATGGATGCATGGTGTTCCCAGTCAGACAAGGCCAAAGACATAGAGACATGGGACATTAATGAATTAGCAGTCAACCACAAAGATTAAGGTAGAATGGCAAACACCCATGTCCGCAGCATACACCCTGAACACAGCAAAGCTGGAGAGGGAATGCCTCCTGAACATAGCTCACAGGTCTAACTAGCTGATAAACTAGAGCACCTTACCACCTAGTAATCAAACATAAACAGAACAAAGAAACATTGCCCCTACGAACAAAGAGCATACAGGTCACAGGAGACAGTTCACAGAACACTGCAGCCACCATGCACCACACAAACAACCAGCATATGTAGGAAAAGTCAACCGCAGCCAGTACACAAGTACAGGCAGCCAGCCCACACAGCAACACAGCGTGACAATAAAACATACTGTGATACAAGACAAAGAATACACAGATACATAGGAAACAGTTCGCACACAGAAGGCCGCAAACAACATGCACCACCCAAGCAACCAGTGCAAGGGCGGAGGCAGCCAGCATGCACAGCAACACATGACACAGTAAACTGCCCCGTGATATAAACACAGAGAGTATACATATTCACAGACCTAATTTCATACACAGCCAACACTCAGCTCCCAGGCAACCAGCATACACTGGTAAAAGCCCGTAGCAGGTATATAGTAACATAGTAACATAGTTTATAAGGCCGAAAAAAGACTTCTGTCCATCCAGTTTGGCCTGTTATTCTACAAGTTGATCCAGAGGAAGGCAAAACCCCTGTAAGGTAGAAGCCAATTTTCCCCACTTTAGGGGAAAAAATTCCTTCCTGACTCCAATCAGGCAATCAGAATAACTCTCTGGATCAATGACCCATCTCTAGTAACTATAACCTGTAATATTATTACACTCCAGAAATACATCCAGGCCCCTCTTAAACTCTTTTAGTGAACTTACCATCACCACCTCCTCAGGCAGAGAGTTCCATAGTCTCACTGCTCTTACCGTAAAGAATCCTCTTCTATGTTTGTGTACAAACCTTCTTTCTTCCAGACGCAGAGGATGTCCCCTCGTTACAGTCACAGTCCTGGGGATAAATAAATCATGGGATAGATCTCTGTACTGACCCCTGAAATATTTATACATAGTTATTAAATCTCCCCTCAGTCATTCTTTTTCTAAAGTGAATAAGCCTAATTTTGATAATCTTTCTGGGTACTGTAGTCCACCCATTCTAGTTATTACTTTAGTTGCCCTCCTCTGAACCCTCTCCAGCTCTGCTATGTCTGCCTTGTTCACAGGAGCCCAGAACTGTACACAGTACTCCATGTGTGGTCTGACTAGTGATTTGTAAAGTGGCAGGACTATGTTCTCATCACGGGCATCTACAGTATGCCTCTTTTGATGCAACCCATTATCTTATTGGCCTTGGCAGCAGCTGTCTGACACTGGTTTCTACGGCTTAGTTTGCTGTTCACTAAAATTCCTAGGTCCTTTTCCATGTCAGTGTTACCCAGTGTTTTACCATTTAGTATGTACGTTTTAGCATTTAGTATGTACTAGCCCATAGCCAGTACACAGAATGCATGCAGCCATCCTACACAGCAACAAGTGTCACATTGAACTGCACTGTGACACTTTAACTCGTGATATATCATGGAAAGTGTCTCAGTGATGGTCCTGACGTGAATCTCTAGCTTTGACAAAGCCTGAGATATACCAGCAGAAAGTAGCCCATCCCCCTTTCAGCCAGCTGAAATGTCAGACAGTCTGGAGGAGGGGGGCCAGTAGCAAAGCCTTCTATCAACCCCTTTCCCCCAACAATCAGACAACTTATTTGCTCTCTTATTGTCACAAATCAGGGTCTTATTTCTTCCAGAAAAGGAGTAAGAAAAATGTTTCACTTAATCACCCTTCTGTGCCTAATTAGGCAATTTAATTACACCATGATCTAGACATAAATATCAATAAAGTTTGCATTTTACATTGCCCCCGAACCTGTCCATACCTGTTCTATAGAATAAATTATACAGACCTCTTGTCTAAGCTATATCCATTCGGAGCTGCAGTAATAAAGATTATTACTGCATAGTAATATATCTGATGCATGAAAACTGTTTTTATCATTTAAAAAATACATTTTTGCTTATTGACTGTCACCTTAACAGTTTTGAAATACTGTAGTAAAAAAAGAAAAAAAAGACAGCTTCAGAAAAGGATCATAGTTTGTATAGGGGGATTGATGTTATATACTCCATCATTCCTAATACATGCACAACTTGGTGCATTCATGCAGTTTTTGCATTTCTATAGAACATACAGCATTGAATGTTGACATGTGTGGTATGCATTAACTCTTCACATCTGACAGTTTTTGAAGACTATATTTGATTTGCATAAGGACATTGTATGGCCGCTGTTCCAGTGTTTTTAAGAGCGCAAGGTCTTGTTGATGTCTGCTTGTGGTATATATGAAATTGTTACACCTCAATGTATTACATTCATATTGCTTTTCAGTGCAAGTTTCTGCTTGGATGTGCATATAAGGTCCACTCCAAGTGTTTGTTTTGATGGATTTAAAATAAATAAATAAATCACTTTTTTTAAAATGCATCAAAAGAAACACTTGGAGTGGACCTTATATGCACATTCAAGCAGAAACTTGCACCTAGGCCATGTGACTGATGAATGTGACATCACATTGCCTAGGCCACAGCGCTACTTTGAGTGCAGATGCTTTTTCAAACAGCTAATTGGTGGGGATCCCAGATGTTGGACCCTCATCAATCAGATACTGATGACCTATCCAAAAATCTCAGTAAACCCCTTTAAAACAGATTTTTTTTGTTGTTCCAGTTATGTTGATTTTATGAAGATATGTGTAATTCTGCATGCAAATTTGTATGTATGAACTCTGCACATGTGGAACATATATTTTTAACTCATTGGCGACCGCCCACTGTCTTTAGATGGCGGGCGGCGCAAGTCCTTAGCCTGTAGCGCCGTCTAAAGACGGCGCTTCAGAAAAGGGGTGTCGGGGAGACTCCGGACCGGACCAGCGGCAGGGGTCCGGCTGTGCCCAGGTGCCGGACCCCTGCTGAATGCGGCAGCATCAGTGAAAACACCGATGCCGGCGCATTAAAGGCGTGCGGCATGGTGTGGTGCTGCTGTGATGGGGACCCGATGGCTTAGATAGCAGCCCGATGCCTTCCTTAGGCATCGTGGCTGCTATCCCTGCAAGCCTGGGCGATCCAGCCCCCTGGATCGCACAGGAAGCAGGCTGTAAGTGTATTAGGCCCCTTTCACACGAGCGGGAGACTCGCATGTCTCCCGCAACGGATCTACAGGGCTGGACTCCGCACTGACAGGGATCGCATAGCATTATATGCGATCCCTGTCCGTGCCGAGTCCAGCCCTGTAGATGCGTTGCGGGAGACATGCGAGTCTCCCGCTCGTGTGAAAGGGGCCTTACACTGAGTAAAGTGTAAAGGGGATCAGACCCCCAAAAGTTAAATAAAGTGGGGAAAAAAGTTAAAAAATAAAGTTTAAAAAAAAATAATAATAAAAGTTTCAAGTTACAAAAAACGCCATTTTCCCAAAAAAAGTAAAAAAAAAATTGTAAAAAAAAAGGTAAAAAAAAGAAAGGTATACATATTAGGTATTGCCGCGTCTGTATCGACCGGCTCTATAAAAATATCATGTCATCCACCCCGACCAGATGAACGCAGTAAAAAAATAAATAAAAATGTGCCAAAACAGACATTTTTTGGTTACCTTCCCTTACAAAAAGTGTAATAGCAGGCAATCAAAAAGGCGTATTTAACCCAAAATGGTACCAATCAAACTGTAATCTTGTCCCGCAAAAATTGATACCCTACCTAAGACAATCACCCAAAAAATTAAAAAAAATATGGCTCTCTGAAAATGGCAGCACATAAACAAGATTTAATTCTGTTCTAAAATGCATCTAATGTGTAAAACTTAACAATAATAAAAATGGTAGACATATTGGGTATCACCGCGTTCGTAAAAAACCTGCTCTATAAAAATATCACATTACTTGCCCCTCAGGTGAATGCTGTAAAAAAATGGTAAAAAAAAAACTATGCCAAAACAGCTATTTTTTTCATCTTGACTCACAAAAAGAGTAATACCAAGCGATCAAAAAGTCTTATGTACCCCAAAATGGTACTAATGAAAACCACACCTCATACTGCAAAAAATGATCCCCCACATAGCTCAAAAAAATAAAAATCAATGGCTCGTGCAAACCACTCCATCAAAATCTGTGTTGTAAAATCCATATGGCGCTCCTTCTGTTCTGAGTTCTGCCATGTGCCCCCACATCAGTTTACCACAACATATGGGGTGTTGCCGTATTCAGGAGAAAATGGGGAACAAATTATGGGGTGCTTTTCTCCTGTTACCCCTTATGCAAATACAAAAAAAATTGGGGCTAAAGCAACATTTTATTGGAAGAAATGAAACTTTTCATTTTCACAGCCAAGTGTTTCCAAATTCCATAAAACGCTTAGGTGGCCAGTACCCCCTTAATATATTCGTTGAAGGGTGTAGTTTCCAAAATGGGATCACTTTTTCAGGGTTTCCACTGTAGGGGTACGTCAGGGTCTCTCAATTAGAAAATGATGCCTAAAAACTATTCTAGCAAAATCTGCCTCCAAAATCCGTATGGCGCTCCTTTCCTTCTGACCACTGCCACAAACCCAGAGACTTTTACCACCACATATGGGGTATTTCTGTAAACTGTAGAATCGGAGCAATGTATATTGAGGTTTAGTTTGCTGTTAACCCTTGCTGTGTTGCAAGAAAAAAAATTATTAACATGAATAATCTACCAAAAAAGTGAAATTTTGAAATTTCACCTCCATTTTCCTTTAATTCTTGTGGAACACCTCAAGGGTTAACAAAGTTTGTAACAGCAGTTTTTTATAAATTGAGGGTGGGTGTAGTTTCTAAAATGGGGTCATTTATGGGGGTTTTCATTATGTAAGCACCTCAAAATCACTTTATATCTTAATTGGTGCTTAAAAAAAATGGTTTTGGAAAATTTGGTGAAAATTTGAACAAATGACTTCTAAACTCCTAAGCGTCTAATGTCCGAAAAAAGTAAAATGACATTTATAAAACAATGCAAACATAAAGTAGACATATGGGGAATGTAAAATAATAACTATTTTTGGAGGTATTACTATTTATTTTGAAAGTAGAGAAATTGAAATTTGGAAATTTTTCCAAATTGTTTGTAAATTTGTTATTTTTTTTATAAATAAAAATGAAATATTTTGCCACAAATTTACTACTGTCGTGAAGCACAATATGTGATGAGAAACAGTCTCAGAATGGCCTGGATAAGTAAAAGCGTTCTAAAGTTATTACCACATAAACTGACACATGTCAGATTAGCAAAAATCAGTCTGGTCACGAAGGTGCAAAATGGCCCGGTCATTAAAGAGTTAACAGATGTAGTCCATATAACTTTCTGCTTTACTGTATAGCGCTGGTTTAAGAGATAGCTGTTGGTCACCAATAAGACAGCCTCTGTGTAGAAAAACAACAATTTATATATAAAAATTTTAGGATTTACAGATTTTTTTCTTTTCACAAAGCTGTATATAAATTTATTCAGATCATCTGGCTCTATAATGTGCTCCCTGCAGATTGCTCAGCAAGTTCACTTTAAAAAAACTGCATATAGTTACTTGGACTGTGGATAGTGAATATGGACTGTATTCCAGTTGAATAATGGCTAAGCATATGAGCTGTCATATTGGGAGACTGTAAGACTGTGACCAACAAGCGTTTGAACTTTTGCAAATGCTTTGAGTATTTGCCTGAAATGTATACTTCCATAAAGTTTTGAGTTGCTTAAACTTTTTAATGTTCCTACATGTCTCACTGCATTTGTATGCTATCCCAACATTCTCACATAATTCAAAAAAAACTTTTTTTTTCTTTACATTTTTATGTGATCTTGATATCTCTGCAGGTGATTAGCGAAAGCTGCCCATTTATCTTTGTGCACATTAATGGTGGTTAATACGTTCAATAACTGTATTTATACTTGAACAAGGTAGGTAAAATCACCCATATTAGTCCAGAATATGTTATTTTTGTTTATTATTAGAGACAAGTGAAGTTTTGGAAAATTTGATTCGGCCGCTTTGCCAAATTTTATTAAAAAATTAGCTTCATGACGAATTACTTTGTGACTAAGTGCATTTTTTGTAAGTAGCAAGTGCAGCGATAGAGCCACTCCCCTTCATTGTACTCTTCTGAGAGTAAAAACAGTGTAAAATTAACAGAAAAAAAGAAATCATACTTACCACCTCCATTTGCTTGCGACGGGACGGCCGCCGCCGCCTTGCTTGAAGATCTGGCGTGAAATCTCATGCGGCCCAAGATGACATTATCATGCCGGCCAGCGTGGTGACGTCATACATCGCCACACATGGGATTTCGCCAAGATCTTCAATCAAGATGGCTGCGGCCGGCCCATCGCAAACATAAGGAGGAGGTAAGTATGATTTTTTAATTTTTTTACACTATTTCAGATTAAGTCGATTCGCTACCATGAAGGACGAGGAAATTCAGCTTCACAGCAAATTGAATTTATCCTGAAATTTGGATCAAATTCCACTTCGCTGGATTCGATTCGCTCAACTCTATTTAATATGTTGATGTCCTATTCCAGAAATCGCCTCGTATTCTCAGTTACCTCTCTGAAAGGGCTCAGATTCACATTTTGCAAACATACCTATCTCACTGAAACCAATAATGTTTTGATTGTTAAAAGGGTGGTTCTGCTCATTAGAAGGTTTCCAGTAAGAGAATCACAAATAGGGACTCCAGTGGTCAGCTATAATCTGTGGAGAAACCTGCCTGTAAGGGCCCTTCACATGGGCTGATGACTAGAAATGAACAATGCTTGTTCCAGATCATTGCCTTGTATAAACATGCCACTGATCACCCCACAAACCTGTAAAGTTTTGTTTATCAGGTGACTGGATTGTTTGTACAAAATTAAAATACATGTTTTTTGGCAGCCCAACTCTCCATGTAAACAGAAGATGTACTGCTTAGAGTAGTCAAACTGTATAGGAATAAACAATTTTGTTAATTATTTATTTCTGATAATGAAAGCCAATGAACATGGTTTTATTGTTGATTGAAGCTCATTGCCAGGTAGAATATTAATAGGTTAAGTGTGAAATGCAGGATAGGTGGGAGGTGTGGAAGGAAGGGTCTCTATATTGAGACTAATATATGGCTGTAGCCAGTGTTGGTGCAGCGTATTACATGACAATTGGGGCTATTGGTGATGAGCCGTTCATCCTCCCACCCCTGCACTATATCCCAAATCTGGATCAGGGTGCAGATTAAACCAACTTCACCTTCTTTGTGAGGGGTGTGAAACTGACTCAGATAAGGGATTGTGGCACCTTGTTGCCTGATGTAATCTCTTACATGAGAGATAGGAATTATTTTCCAACATAACTAATAGGCAACAGGACTGATACACATCACGTTCATAGGTTCAAGGGCGTGTTTTTCACTTGTCTTTTAATAAGTATAAGGAGTAATAAAGTTTTTTTGTTTTGTTTTTAACGCCGATTATCACTGTGAAACTTGTCATTAGTTTGGGAAGTTTACTTGATCAGAATCATCTCTGTGAATCCTTGAAATGCAGGACAGGACAGGAACGAATGATGATTTCTGAAATGCATCTTATTTTATTCAAAAGTCTTTAAAAATTTGATTTGGCTGCTTCGCCTAATTTCAACAAGAAATTTGGATTCATTACGAAGAACTTAGTCACAAATCGCATTCAACTGTATGTAGCAGGTGCAATGACTGTAAACAGTAATCATGCTGACCCCGCCCTTAATTGAACTCCTCAAATACCACATTCAACTCTAATTGCAGCATTGAGGCCTTTGAGGGGTTTATCAGGGGTTCAAAAAATACATACTCACCTCATCCATTTGATCGCAGAGAGACCCAATCTTAATAAAGAACTTAAATGCCTGTACTGTTGGCCCAGTGTAAATCATGCTGCAAAAGCATTGCAGCATGTATATATTATTTTAGCTATTACAGGTGAAAGACCCAGGGATAGGAATTTCTTTACCCTTAATGATCCTTCACACAGGACGAAATTCTTCCAGATAATCGTTAAAGATATGTAAAGGTGTTGCCAATTACATGATGAATGAGTGAAATGCTCATTCGTTGGGCTCATTGGATCATTTGTGCAGGCACTTAGTTTCATGCTTAAAGGCTATGTACACCTTCACAGATAATTTTATCGTTATTATTATTATTATTATTATTATTATTATTGCATTTTACTCATTTTGGCATAAAATCATTTTTTCAATTGGTCTTTATTAAAAATATTCAGTTGTTCTGTCACAAAGGGCAAGCTGTCTAGCTGTATGAATCATATTTTCACTTTGTGCCTATCATCTAATAAACTTTATCTCTAACATACTAAAAGGTCACAAACACTTATGTAAGCCACATCAGTAAGATATGAATTGAGCTCTAATGAGTGTTTATATGGTCAGAGATCATAGATAAGGAGTCTGTCAGCTGAGTTGACTGATGGAAAAACAGTAAAAATACAGAGCATGCTACTAGAGATCTATAGGCTGTGCAGAGAAAGGGACTCAAATGTTTAATAAAGACCACATGAAAACATAGCCTCTCAGTACATCCTAATGCTTTAAAACAGTGTTGGTAAGAGAAAGTTCGGGTTTGTCAAAATTGGGACTTTGTGACTTGCGCAAAAATTTAGTGAAAAAGTGGGTGATAAAGTGGCCGTAATTAGATATGTTAATGTGTTAAAATTTGGTGTTATGTACTCCAATGCAGATTCAAGCAAAACTGACTTCAAATATTACCCTCATTACCCTGATAAATTCCCCCCGTGTTTTTAATCAGATTGGCGTGGTTATCATACGTGGAAATAAACACGGATCTACTGTCATCCTTCTTTTTATTCCCATAATTTTACAACACCCAGGGCAATGTCCCATTCTCATTCTCCACCTTCATGACCTCTTCTCAACAGTATCTACAATGATTAAATTTGCTCACTAGCAAATCTTTATTTCTCTCATAGTCAACATCCTCCTTACAAATCCGACATGCTCTAATAAATTGTCTTTTCAGAATGAACTTAAAAGATTATTTTTATCAGTTGGTTCTCTATACATTGCAGTAACCAGACCTTCTCTGCTTTTACATACTTCAACATCTAAATAAAGGACATATTTCTCTTCTATCTCCATTTGAAATGTGATCAATTCATCTGAGTATTCCGGTAGTGTTCAAGTGCCTCCAGCTCCAGTACAGGAAAATATCCTCCACATACCTAAACCACATGTTAATCGCCATACATGACAGTTCTCCTCAAAATAAGCCATGAAAATATTAGAATAACTGGTTGCCGCTGACAAACCCATATACGTTCCTTACAATTTTATACAAATCTGATCCAAAATGAAAATAATTCTTAGTCAGACACATGTCAAAAAGATTCATAATGAACCAAATTTTTTAATTCATCAAGCTACAACCTTAATACATTCTGCCTCACTGCCGACATTCCCTCTGTATATTGGTGAAAAGACTTTTAACGTCTAATGTGCAGAGAAACGTCACACTGGCAACATCAACATTTCCAATTCAGTTAAAAAAAAAAAAAACTGTGTCCTTCAGATATATAGGTAATTTAGCAACAATCTTCTGTTAAAAACTTTCTATGGTAAACTGCCAAAGACTGGAACATAGAACACACTCTGGAGACAATAGGACATCTTGGGGATTCTCTAAGGTTTTGTGCACCTTTGAAACATTTAATTGTGCCTCACCTTTGGAAGTAAACACAGGAACATGTGGATGTTAACTACAGAGAGATTTCAGTAAGATTGCTAATAGTACCAGCATTATACATCAACTTATAGGGTCATTTATCAAACTGGTATAAAGTAGAGCTGGCTTAGTTGCCCATAGCAACCAATCAGATTTCACCTTTCATTTTCCAAATGCAGCAGTCAAAAATGAAAGGTGGAATCTGATTGGCTGCTGTGGGCAACTAAGCCAGTTCTACTTTACACCAGTTTGATAAATGACCCCAATAGTTTTTAAAAAGACCAGAAGGATCATTATCCAATTTCTCATATATATATATATATATATATATATATATATATATATATATACGCACTCAATATCTACATCATAGCCTGATTCCAAAACATGTCACGACGAATGATCACTGTAGCCTCACCCTTGCCTGCCTTCTTAAGTACAACCCTGTGTTAAACATTTAATAGCGCCAAATTAAATTTTTCCTTAAACTATATTTAACAACGTTATCATATGCTTCCCATTTCTCCATAATGTCACTCTCACCAATGGGTTACACAGTTCACCTCTGGATTGAACTGACTATGTAATCATAAACGTGCAAGTATGTTACCTATTTCTTGCTTCACATTGTAAAAACACATTCTTAACTGAAGCCCTCAAGAAAACTTTTAAAGTGTAACTCTCTTTTTTTATTATTTGCAATTTATAAGGGGCAGTGTTGCAGACCATTTTTGTAATATACTTTTATTACTGAAATTGTACATTTCTATTAGAAAAATAGCTCTAAATTGGCCCATTTTGAGCCTTATCAAAAGTCATCTGTCTTCTGTTTACAGTCAGTGTAGAGCAAAACTCCACAGTTATGTAAACAGAAGACAAAAATGCAAACATAAAAGTATAAAATTAAAAAAAAGAATGACAGTAACACTTAAAAAGTCCACAATAAAGTAGAGCTGGCAAACCCTAGACCATTTTAAATTAGGCATAGATCACTATCTGTCATTGGTTTAGTAGAAATATTGACAGCTAATTCACTCAGCTTTTCTTGCTGTTCTTGGCCTTGGATTTTGTCACCTCATCATTCCCCCTTGGGTAATAGATCCCTTAAAATAGAAGTAGATTTCCTGTTACAGTTAGTACAACACAGAATCATGTGATGCCACTATGCGTTTCAGTAGATGAATCCTCAGAGCTGTTGATAGAGCAATTAGGAATGTCTTCTCCTTAAAAAGGGTTGTCTCACTTCAGCAAATAGCATTTATCATGTAGGTAAAGTTAATAAAATCCACTTAATGTATTGGGCTA
Source organism: Rhinella marina (assembly GCA_900303285.1). Taxonomy (NCBI): domain Eukaryota; kingdom Metazoa; phylum Chordata; class Amphibia; order Anura; family Bufonidae; genus Rhinella; species Rhinella marina. The sequence goes on from ONZH01023187.1 coordinate 15,716, forward strand.
GTCCATATTGCTTCCTTTGCTGGTTATATTTATTTTTCCATAGCATTATACACTATGGAGGGTTTTGGCCACCGCTGCTGGATCTCACTGGCCAGCACTTTTTCCTATAGTATAAAAGTAGTATGTGCCTTGTATTAACTTTGTCTACATGATAAACACCATTTCCAGGTCTGCACTCAATTATTAAAATTAATTTCTCCCTCAAATTTGCTCAACTTGCTCTCACATTTTACTGTCTTAAACTTCTTGATATTACTCTTCAACTCATTAACTTCACAATTATGTATACTACTGTACACCAACAGGTTTTTCTTAAATCACAATCTACAGTAGTTTAATCACATCCTTTCGAATGTCCTAAATTATCAGTTGTAAATGCAGGTTTTTGGATTCAATTATATTGAAGGGGGATCTGGTGGTGCCTAGCAGTGTGCCACTATGCCAGATACAGTAACTCTGGTAGTCTGCTCCACTGCCAGAACAGACTTCAGATTTGCCAAAAAGCTTAATTTAGGCTGTAATGCCTTTTCTGATTGTTTTTTTTTATGTTCAATGCAATCTCCTGCATGATCTTACATCACAGAGAGTTGAAGGAAGCACATTGGATGGTACAATAATGTATCATGCACAACTCCCATTTTAATTTGAGTGAATCTTATTATCATAGGATCTGTACATGGTACTTACAAGGAAGCTTACCATTGCCTTGGCATATTTACCCTCTCCATGGTAGCTGTTTTTCTATGTCTATGTAAACCTTGACAGGACATTGCAATAAAAGTGACACTTTAATGCAGCTACTCACTTAGGACAACTACTACATATGCCTGTCAAAGAGGAAGGATACCTCCATGCAGAACTCTCTCTTAGCCAGACAAGTTGGCTGTTGGACTGTCTTTAGTTGGGTGTTGTGTAATGCTGTTACCTGTTCTACTGACCAGCCCAGATACCAGTCTGCAAATGACTGAACATGACTGAACATGTTCAAGATTATTTAGACAAGATGAAGCCAGCTTCTCAAATAGTCTATTCAAATTTTATTTGGCAAAACTCCCTGAAAATAGATGCTATAATACACAAAGACACCAAAATAGTTTAAGGCTACTTTCACACTAGCGTTAGCACGGATCCGGCACCTAAAGGGTGCCGACGGATCCGTGCTAACGCTATACATGTGTGGAGCCGGAGCAGCGCTCCGGCCCCACACATGACACACATTAAAACAACACACAGACTACATACAAACAAACATACAGACATACATACAAACATACATACATACTCACATACTCCCGGGACGCCGGCAGAACGTCTTCACGCGCCTCCTGCGCGCAGTGATGACGATTCCCACAGCGCCCTCTGCTGGGCGCAGTGGGGAAACGTCATCGCAGCGTGCAGGAGGCGCGTGAAGACCTGCTGCCGGCGTCCCGGGAGTATGTGAGTATGTATGTATGTCTGTATGTTTGTCTGTATGTTTGTTTGTATGTAGTCTGTGTGTATGTATGCCGGATCCGGAATGACCCCCCATTGGAAATCAATGGAGGACAGATCCGGATTACTGGTGTGTCCACACCAAAACGGATCCGTCCCCATTGACTTCCATTGGGGGTCATTCCGGATCCGTCTGGTGCGGATGCCTGGACCGGAGAGCAAACCGCAGCATGCTGCGGTTTGTTCTCCGGTCTGAAGACGGAACGGAATGCTTTCAGGAGCATTCCGTTGTCTTCAGTTCAGTTTTGTCCCCATTGACAATGAATGGGGACAAAACTGAAGCGTTTTTTTCCGGTATTGAGCCCCTTTGACGGAACTCAATACCGGAATTTAAAAACGCTAGTGTGAAAGTAGCCTTACAGTTTTTAAGTTTCTTTTTAATATTGTGTAGGGAAAGAGATTTTAAACAGTTTTGTTATATTTTTTGGGGGGAAAGGTTTTTCTTTTGACTATAAAAGAATGTATAAAGAGTCGCCTCAGTAACACTCTGAGCATTGCTAAGGATAATCCGTTAGCGTTCTACTGAGCGCTAAAAAGATTGTGAGACATACTGAGGCAGGCTTCCAGACCTTTCCTCACTATGTGTGCCCTATCATTGCTGTATCCCTGCCTATCTGACTTGTTGCCAGCACTAATTATTGGCAGCTCTGTACATTTCTGCACTTCTCCACTCGCCAGATCTGGGAGATGTGCAAACTAAATATACTGTACAGAATACAGATGAAACAACTCCTAAAAAAGCCAGATATAAGTAGTATAATAGGCAGTTCTATATACAGCACAGACCAAAAGTTTGGACACACCTTCTCATTCAAAGAGTTTTCTGTATTTTCATGATTATGAAAATTGTAGATTCACACTGAAGGTATCAAAACTATGAATTAATACATGTGGAATTATATACTTAACAAAAAAGTGTGAAACAACTTAAAATATGTCTTATATTCTAGGTTCTTCAAAGTAGCCACCTTTTTCTTTGTACACTCTTGACATTCTCTTGATGAGCTTCAAGAGGTAGTCACCTAAAATGGCATTCCAACAATCTTGAAGTAGTTCCTAGAGATGCTTAGCACTTGTTGGCCCTTTTGCCTTCACTCTGCGGTCCAGCTCACCCCAAACCATCTTGATTGGGTTCAGGTCTGGTGACTGTGGAGGCCAGGTCCTCTGGCGTAGCACCCCATCACTCTCCTTCTTGGTCAAATAGCCCTTACACAGCCTGGAGGTGTGTTTGGGGTCATTGTCCTGTTGATAAATAAATGATGGTCCAACTAAACGCAAACCAGATGGAATAGCATGCCGCTGCAAGATGCTGTGGTAGCCATGCTCGTTCAGTATGCCTTCAATTTTGAATAAATCCCCAACAGTGTCACCAGCAAAGCACACCCCCCACCATCACACCTCCTCCTCCATGCTTCATGGTGGGAACCAGGCATGTGGAGTCCATCACCTTTTCTGCGTCGCACAAAGACACGATAGTTGGAACCAAAGATCTCAAATTTGAACTCATCAGACCAAAGCACAGATCTCCACTGGTCTAATGTCCATTCCTTGTGTTCTTTAGCCCAAACAAGTCTCTTCTGCTTGTTGCCTGTCCTTAGCAGTGGTTTCCTAGCAGCTATTTTACCATGAAGGCCTGCTGCACACAGTCTCCTCTTAACAGTTGTTGTAGAGATGTGTCTGCTGCTAGAACTCTGTGTGGCATTGACCTGGTCTCTAATCTGAGCTGCTGTTAACCTGCGATTTCTGAGGCTGGTGACTTGAATGAACTTATCCTCCGCAGCAGAGGTGACTTTTGGTCTTCCTTTCCTGGAGCGGTCCTCATGCGAGCTAGTTTCTTTGTAGCGCTTGATGGTGTTTGTGACTGCACTTGGGGACACTTTCAAAGTTTTCCCAATTTTTTGGACTGACTGACCTTCATTTCTGAAAGTAATGATGGCCGCTCATTTTTCTTTACTTGGCTGCTTTTTTCTTGCCATAATACAAATTTTAACAGTCTATTCAGTAGGACTATCAGCTATGTATCCACCTGACTTCTGCCCAACACAACTCATGGTCCTAACCCCATTTATAAGGCAAGAAATCCCACTTATTAAACCTGACAGGGGACACCTGTGAAGTGAAAACCATTTCAGGTGACTACCTCTTGAAGCTCATCAAGAGAATGCCAAGAGTGTGCAAAGCAGTAATCAAAGTAAAAGGTGGCTACTTTGAAGAACCTAAAATATAATACATATTTTCAGTTGTTTCACACTTTTTTGTTAAGTATATAATTCCACATGTGTCAATTCATAGTTTTGATGCCTTCAGTGTGAATCTACAATTTTCATAGTCATGAAAATACAGAAAACTCGTTGAATGAGAAGGTGTGTCCAAACTTTTGGTCTGTACTCTATGCAGTTTACTTGTGGTGTAAGTGAGAATATAATAGATATAAACCATTTTAAATTATTGCTTTGATGTTTGGAAGTACGAAAAATATAAGCAGGTAAAATATATTATAGTACTTTGGCAATTTCAGTTTTAAAACATGTTGCATAATTGCCATCTGCACAAATATAGTGAATATTATGTAATACATTTCTTGAGACATCAAATGAAACAAGATATTTTAGACTGAGTAGCCTAAAATCTTCCAAAGACAAAGCCTGTAACTAGAGATGAGCGAGCATTAAAATGCTCGGGTTCTCGTTATTCGAGACAAACTTTTCTGGATGCTCGGGTGCTCGTTTCGAGTAATGAACCCCATTGAAGTCAATGGGAGACTCGAGCATTTTTTGCAGGGGACCAAGGCTCTGTCTAGGGTAGGCTGGGTGAAACCCTGGATACATCAGAAATTGATGGAAACACCACAGAAATGGACAGGAAACAGCAGAGGCAGTATGCATGGATGCCTCTGAGGCTGCCTAATCCCACCATTACCCCAAATTCTCCTGCAAAAGCCTGGTGGTTACCCTCACATGTTAGGGAAGCACCCAACTAGGTGCAAAGAAGGTCCATCACCCATGCCCATGCTGGCACTGCTCTCCTATCCCCAGCCACACGATGCAGGCATAAGCCTGACATAGCATGGCGGTCACACCAACAAGTGACCAAGTTAGATGAGGTAGCAGGTGAGCCACCCAAAAATTTAGCCTGACCCAGCATGGCAGTTACACCACCAATGACTTTGTCCGACTGAGAATGCAGTGAAATGGCTGTTGTTGAGCCTCCAAAAAATGTTTTCTTTTCGGAGTACATATAGTCGACCCTCAGCAAAATTTTTTTTTTAAATGTCGGTACTTGCGCCTCCTGAAAAATAGTTTTGGACTGTCTGTTTGACGTTCCTGAAACATTGTTTTACAGTGTCTGTAGTTGACACTGCGGAAAAATTGTTTGGAGAGAGGGCCTGTAGGTGGACCTCCGGAAAAATTGTTTAGAGAGAGGGCCTGTAGGGGCCCTCCCGAAAAATTGTTTGGAGAGAGGGCCTGTAGGGGGCCCTCCTGAAAAATTGTGGTAAAAGAGTGCCAGTTGGCCCTCTAAAAAATTGCGTTTTGGGTCAGCGTTAGGCAAAGATGACAAGGAGGAGGAAGAGTAGGAGGAGTAGAGAAGAGGAATCGGATACATAAGTAATGTTAATCTTTAGCTGCTTTCCCCCGGAGGAGATTTGAATTCCGGTGAAATCCAGGCTTTATTCATTTTAATAAGAGTCAGCCTGTCAGCACTGTCAGTTGACAGGCGTGTACGCTTATCGGTGATGACGCCACCAGCTGCACTGAATACCAGCTCTGACAACACTCTAGCGGCAGGGCAGGCCAGCACCTCCAAGGCGTACAGCGCCAGTTCAGGCCACGTGTCCAGCTTTGAAACCCAGTAGTTGTATGGAGCAGAGTGATCACGCAGGATATTGGTATGGTCAGCTAGGTACTCCCTCACCATCTTTCTGTAAAGCTCACCCCTACTCTGCCGAGACTGGGGACAGGTGACAGTGTCTTGCTGGGGTAACATAAAACTGGCAAAGGCCTTGGAGAGCGTTCCCCTGCCAGTGCTGGACAAGCTGCCTGCTCGCCTACTCTCCCCCGCTACTTGGCCCACAGAAGCACGCCCTCTGCCGCTAGCGGTGTCAGATGGGAAGGATTATTTCAGCTTGTGCACCAAGGCCTGTTGATATTGATTCACTCTCATACTCCTTTCCTCTACAGGGATGAGAGTGGAAAGGTTCTGCTTGTACCGTGGGTCCAGGAGAGTGAACACCCAGTAATCGGTGTTTGAAAAAATTCTTCTAACGTGAGGGTCACGGGATAGGCAGCCTAACATTAAGTCTGCCATGTGCGCCAGAGTCCCAACACGCAAGAATTCCCTCTCCTCACTGGCCTGACTCTCCATTTCCTCCTCCTCCTCCTCCTCCTCCAAGACCTCCTCTTCAGCCCATACACGCTCAACAGTTAATAAGGACTGAGCACTGGTACCCTCTTCTGTCTCGCCGACATTCTCCTCCTCTTCCTCCTCATCCTCATCCCCCTCCTCCGATACGCGCTGAGAAACTAACCGGAGGGTGCTCTGGCTATCAAGCGACATATCTTCCTCCACCGTCTCTTGTGACAAGCGCAAAGCATCCGACTTCATGCTGAGCAGTGAATTTTTCAACAGCAAAGCAGCGGGATGGTGAGTCTGATAATGGCGGCATCACCGCTGACCATCTGTGTTGACTCCTCAAAGTTGGTCAACACCTGGCAGATATCAGACATCCACGTCCACTCCTCATTGTAGACTTGAGGAAGTTGACTGACCTGACTACCAGTTCTGGTAGAAGTTGACATTTGGCAGTCCACAATTGCTCTGCGCTGCTGGTAAACTCTGGATAACATGTTTAATGTTGAATTCCATCTTGTGGGCACGTCGCACAACAGTCGGTGAGCGGGCAGTTGTAGGCGGCGCTATGGTGCCCTGAGAGTGGCAGCATCTGTGGTCAACTTGCAAAAATGCGCACAGATGCGGCGCACCTTGGTGAGCGAATCAGACAGATTGGGGTATGTCTTGAGGAACGGCTGAACTATGAGATTGAACACGTGGGCCAGGCATTGCACATGTGTCAGTCTGCCGAGTTGCAGAGCCGCCACCAGGTTACGCCCGTTGTCACACACTACCATGCCTGGCTTGAGGTTCAGCGGTGCCAGCCACAGATCGGTCTGCGCCGTGATGCCCTGTAATAGTTCTTTTGTCACCTAAGCTCAGCAGTTTGAGCACCGCCTGCTGGCACTTAGCCACGGCACTGCTGCTGCGCCTAGAACTACCGATTGAAGGCGCCGTGCCCACGGATGGTAATTCGGAGGAGGAGGTGGAGGAGGGGTTGGAGGAGGAGGCATAGTACGTCTGAGAGACCGTGACCGAGGTAGGCCCCGCAATCCTCGGTGTGGGCAGTACATGAGCGGCCCCAGGGTCAGACTCGGTCCCAGCCTCCACCAAGTTAACCCAATGTGCCGTCAGTGATATATAGTGTCCCGATATATAGTGTCCCTGCCCGGCAGCGCTTGTCCACTTGTCCATGGTTAGGTGGACCTTCTCAGAAACAGCGTTGGTCAGGGCACGAATGATGTTCTGTGACACGTGCTGGTGTAGGGCTGGGACGGCACATCTGGAAAAATAGTGGCGGCTGGGGACCGAATACCGAGGGGCAGCCACCGCCATGAGATTGCGAAAGGCCTCGGTCTCTACCAGCCTATAGGGCAGCATCTCCAGGCTCAGCAATTTGGAGATGTGGACGTTGAGGGCTTGGGCATGTGGGTGGGTGGAACTGTATTTCCTCTTGCGCTCCAGCGTCTGCTGTAAAGACAGCTGAACGCTGCGCTGGGACACATTGGTGGACGCTGTAGAGGATCGTGGAGGCGAAGGTGTGGTTTTCCGGTGGGAGGCGCTCGTGCCAGGGTCTTGGGCAGGGGGTTGACTAGAAGAGGCAGCGAGTGACACAGGGGAAGGAGCAGTGGTGTGACCCGCAGGAGGTGAACGGCCTTGGTTCCAATGAGTGGGGTGTTTAGCACTCATATGCCTGCGCATGCTGGTGGTGGTTAGGCTTGTAGTGGTTGCACCCCTGCTGATCCTGGTGTGGCACAGGTTGCACACCACAGTCCGTCGGTCATCCTCAATTTCTTTAAAGAACCTCCAGACTTGCGAACATCTAGGCCTCGCCACGGGAGCTTCACTACGTGAAACAGTTGCTGCTGATGCACCAGCTCTGGCCCTGCTTCTCCCTCTGGCCACACCACTGCCTCTTCCAACCTGTTCTGGTGCAGCACTCGCCTCCGCCTCAGAAGCACTGTCTTCACTTGGCTTATCAACCCAGCTTGGGTCAGTCACCTCGTCATCCTCTGATTCCTCAGTCTGCTCCCCCCTCGGACTTCCTGCCCTGACAACAACTTCACCACTGTCTGACAACCGTGTCTCCTTATCGTCCAACACCTCTTTACACACTTCTTCCACTAAGTCAACAATGTCATCACCCACAGACTGCGACAGTTGGAAAACTTGGGCATCGGGAAAGAGATCAGCTGCAACCTGAGAAGTGGTTTGTGACTCTGGGAAGGGTCCAGAAAATAGTTCCTGAGAGTATGCCGGATCGCATTCCAAATTTTCCTGGGAGGGGGCAGACTGGGGGGAAAGAGGTTGAGGTGGAGGAGCCAGAGGAGTGCTCCCTTGGGTAACGTGGGTGGGCTGCGTGGAAGACTGACTGGTGGACAAATTACTTGAAGCATTGTCCGCAATCCACAACATCACCTGTTCGCACTGTTGTGGTTTCAACAGCGCTCTACCACGTGTCCCTGTAAGTTCAGACATGAAGCTAGGGAGTGTAGCTCTGCGGCGTTCCCCTGCTCCCTCATCAGCAGGTAATGTCTCACCCTGCCCAGGACCACGGCCTCTGTCCCCTGCAGTAATTGATTGCCCACGCCCTCGTCCTCGACCCTTAGCCCTGGGGTTCAACATTTTCTGTATATAAGTGTATTATTGTATCGCACAGAGATTTTTCTAATGTAGCTGTATCAGTGAGAGCAAAAGACCGTATTTTATTACGTGACGGATAAGGATTGTTGTTTTTGGTGACTGGCCAGCTGAATTGTGACACACAGAATGGTTCCACACAGCTGTATGAAATGGATTTGTATCACTGAGATTAAAAATAATAATAATAATAAAAAAAAAATAAAGGTTTTTTTTTGTTTTTGTTTTTTTTACGTGACGTGCAGAATATATCAGAGAGCAAAATCAGCCCGTGCTGACTGTGGCTATTTTAACTGCAACCCAGAAAAATGTCGCACTCAAATTTTTCTAATATAGCTATATCAGTGAGAGCAAAAGACCGTATTTGATTACGTGACAGACAGTATGGGTCACCTGGACAGAAAATACGGATTGTGGTTTGTGGTGACTGGCCAGCTGAACTGTGACACACAGAATGGTTCCACACAGCTGTATTAAATGGATTTGTATCACTGAGAGCAAACAAAAGGATTTTGTACTGTGACTTCCACTATCTATCAGTTAGACAGAAAGAAATCTTCTGCAGACTGTGCCTATTTCAATGAAACACAAAAAAATTGTCCCACTTAGTTGTTTGAAATGGATGTGTGTCACTGAGAGCCAAAAAATAAACTTTTTCCAGTCTCCCTGCAAAATGCTGCAAATATGGCGGTAGCTGCACTACTAGTGCCAGCAAGCCCAGCCACAAGCAGATAAAAAAAAGGTCTTGTAGCCCTAACAAGGGCTGTTGGGTTCTTTTAGAATCACTCCTGCCTAACACAAATCTAGTAGAACACCATAACACTCTCCCTGTATCACACTGCAGATCTGTCCCTAACGGCATCTAGGCAGCGACTGAGCCGAGCACCGCGGGCAGTCACTAGCAGGGTTGCCAACCTTTCTTTCAAATTTTTCTGGACAACTGAACCAAAATTTACGGACAGCCCAAAATGTTTACAGACATAATAAACCACACCCCTTTTAGAGGACACACCCCTTTTTAGAGGACACATCCCTTTTACGCCCTTAAATTGCCCTTGAATTAAAAACACTGCAGAATAAAAAAATATTGTTTAGTAATTAAAAATAAAATATGGCAGCAGCATATGGAAAAAAATCCACAATTCTCAGCTGTTCCATCCCTGCTTCTAGTCTGAGTACTTTATTTATATGGCTGCAGTAATGATGCCTGTGAGACACTGGACTTTCTGGCATCATTTCTGCTGCCATGTCAACAAAGACTAACAGGGATCTAACGGGCATTACTGATGTGCAGGTGTATGGCATGTGTCCACTGCAGCCAGTCCTCAGCATTAGACCACTGACTGGTGATTGGCTGCAGCAGTAACATGCCATATACCCCGCTGCAGTTAGTTAACAGCTGCAGAAAGGAATAGGTGACACATATTTGGATGGACATTACATTCACCAATACCAAACATACAAGATGATACAGCACACATACCTCTTAAATCCAGTGACGTCTCCCTGACATAGAAGTTCTCTTTTCTCATCTTCTCTATTTGGCCCATACGCCATGATGAGTTCTTTCAGCCACTTCTCCCTGAAGAGTATGCCACAAAGACAACTTAGATTACCCACTTTTCTATCCTCCTTCTCCTCAGTGGTGCCCCGACATTGTTATCCTGCTGCTTCTCCCAATACTGTGCCCGCTGTGCTCCCCAATGTCCCCAGATATTATACTGTAGAAATAACAGTGCCACATAGGTAGGTCCCCCCATAGTAACAGTGCTCCCCAACGTCCCACTAATACTAATAATTCTCTCCCAGAGTGCCCCAAAAGTGATAATGCTTCACGAGTAGCCCTTTTAGCAGAAGTGCTCTCCATATTGTACCAAATAATGATAACACCCCCAATAGTACCCCTGGTAGTAGTAATAATTCCCCATAATAGAAATAATTTTCTTATAGTGCCTGAGCAGTAGTGCTCCCAGAAATTATAAGGCCGCACTATCATGCTCCCAGTAATTATAATACCCCTTATAGTGCACCCATAGCTTAAACAGTCTCCTGTAGTGCCCCCAGTAGTTTAGATGGCCCTCTGTAGTACCCCCTCTAGTTTAGATGGCCCCCTGTAGTGCTCCCAGTAGTTTAGATGGCCCCCTCCTCAGTCCTCCCACTCCCTTCCCTCCCCCCTTGGCCTTGTGGAGGTGGTCACTAGTATATTCCAGGGTCACCTGATCAGGCCAGCCAACCCCTGCTATCGACATGTAAGGGCCCCACGTGATGCTGGATGTACCGCAGAGTCTCCTGGCTTGTGATTGGCTGAGTTTATAGCCGCCAAAAATTCAAAAGGCGGGAGATGCCATTTCCTTGAGCATGGCGAGACACTCGTCCGAGTAGCAAGCACTTACGAGTACCCTAATACTCAAACGAGTATCACGCTCGAACGAGTATCAAGCTCGGACGAGTATGCTCACTCATCTCTACCTGTAACCCTTTATATCTTTATGATTCTAATTCTATCTATGGTCACATGTTACTGAGGAATATTGGTAGTTTTGGACTAGAGATGAGTGAGGTTGATTCTAACCTAATTGGATTTGTTATGAATTTAACAAAAATTAATCAGCCATACAAATGTGAAGTGTTTTTTTTTTGTTTTTGTTTTTGTTTTTTTTAGTTTCTGATTGGTTGCATAAAAACTGTGCCATTTTACTTTGAATATTGGTGGCAAAAACATGAGGAAAAAAGGCAATGGAAGATCACATGACACTGGGAGGAAATGCGTACCCTGATTGGCTCAGAAACTAACCAATCGGAGGAATGCTTTAGGAAAGTTTTGAGGCAGTGATGGCCCCTGATCAAGCTAGGTTAACTGGCAATACATGTTGACTCCTGGCAACATGGTTTGGGTGCTTCGTTACCATGAAGCGCTAGGAAATTCAGCTTCATGACAAATCAAATTTTTCCTGAAATTCGGACCAAAGTTAGTTTGCTTCAATTAACTGTTATTTTCTGATTGTAGGTCACAATGTGATCCTATTCATTTTAATTCACTGCAACATAGCATTATGCTACTCTGATCCTTGTTTGAAAGACATATCCATCTCATCCATTTGCTCGTGGAGAGGCCAGCAAGGCCATCTTGATTGAAGAAACCACACAAAATATTGATTTCTTCAATCAAGATGGCTGTAACGGCCTCTCTGTGAGACAAGTATGGTGAGCATGTTTTTTTTTTTTTTTTAACCCTGATTAACTCATGAAAGGCAACTAAGGGGTTCAATGACTGGGAGAGGCATGATCGATACTTACAAAGGAATGCAATTTGCAATGAAATAATCAATAGCAAATTTCTTTGTGAAATTCAGTGAAGCAGCCTAATCAAATGTTTCATAACTTCGCTCATCACTAGTCACAAGAGATCCAGCAGTTTGAATCTTTTGTGACTGTCATGTGATGACCCTATTTACTTTTACTAGCTGCGATGTAGAATAGCATTGCTGCAATTTTTGGCCAGATAACATGCCTTAGCAAGCCACACATACTGGACTTCACACGTGCAGCCTTTCTTTTTTACACATCCTTAAGCATGCGGCCACTGTTACGTACACACATTTGTACACATGCAGGCACTATTACATACACACTTGTACACATGCAGAAACTCTTACATACACACTTTTGTACACATGCAGGTACTCTTACATACACATACACTTGTACATATGCAGCCACTGTTATATACACACACTTGTACACATGCGGGCACTCTTACATACACATGCAGGTACTCTTACATACACACACTTGTACACATGCAGTCACTCTTACATACATTTGTACACATGCATGTACTCTTACACACACACACGTGTACACATGCAGGAACTCATGGACCTCTGTATTGCTGGTTCTTGTGCCTGCAGCTTATAGTTGTCCCCAGACTCCTCCCCCTTGCAGCATCAGCAGCACCCCACCTCCACACAGGTAGCAGTTTGTCCTTCCTCACTAACTAGCAGTGCTGGATCATTGAAGAAGTGTCTGGTTTTAGTCCATTCAGCACTCCTGGTCAGTGAGGTTCGGTCCACAAGGTCTGATTTACCAGAAAATCGCTTGCAAAATGCAGTGTTTTTTTGCAATGATTTTGTGACAATCAGACCTTGTAAATGCATCCTCACTGACCAGGAGTGCTGATTGGACTAAAACCTGTCAGTTTTCCAACGACTCAACACTGTTATTCAGTAATTATTGTCTGTAGCAGCTGCTTGGGGCCCTGAGCAGCAAGTTTTTTGTGAGTCCCTCTCAAGTTCAGGAGATGAGGCCCCCTGAAACCACCTTCCTACTATGTATAGGGGGAAGAGCTTACTGACAAGTTATAAGTAATAAAGCTTACTTGTTGGTTCGGGGGCCCACCAACAATTTAACTAGCTCCCCGGCCGGTGGTCCAGTTAGAGCCTGCTTCTGCCTTTAGAGAGCTGATGGCATGCACTCAGCCTCACTGAAAGATACCTAATCATTATTATTTCTTAAAAAAAAAAAAACAAACAAACAAACAAACATCCCTGCCTTGTACTGTCATGTTGCGGAGAACGTGGGTCGCTCTTTGAAATTCTTGCTGTGCAGCATGGTGAAAGCCATTGTAGCCATCTGGAGCAGAAGGGACAGTACATATCTTTCACAGCCCACTCTGTTAATGTCTTTTGAGGCAACACCTTAGCAACAAGGTCAGGTCCTAGTGACATTTCCAAATTTTTGTTGATCTGGTGCCCATACCAGGCACTTAACCACCTCGTCCACGTCCTCCTCCATGAGCATCTTCCCATCCCCAACAGAACCAAAGCAGAGTATCTCTCTGAATCCTCCTCCTCCCTATAATATTTGTAAAGTTGTGTTGCCATGCCGTGTTAGAGTTGATCGGCCTGGACAAGAGTAGACACACTGCCGATCACATAGTAAAGTGCATCAAACACTGTGGCCACATTACATTTGGTAGAAGTAACACACACTCTGTGCATGATGCACGAGATAAATTTAGTTGCGCAATGCTTTTGGAAAAAGTACAGTGGCTTCCGGAGGGTGCTGACCATGTCCAGAAGACTGTCCTTGCACCAGTGGCATAACTACAGGGGAAGCAGGGGAAGCGGCTGCTTCGGGGCCCGGGCTGACAAGGGGCCCGGCCCCGGCAGCTTGACAGTGAAGTTTTATTGAATAAAACTTTTTTTTTTCAGTTTTTCAGGCCAGGCCGGGCCCCCTCATATAGTACTGTGAGTGACATTGGGGGCCCGCGCCCGGCCATCACCCAGTCTACTAACATACGACGCCACCCCCCCCCCCCCAGGTCCGCAAGTCCGCCCGCCCAGCAAGCGAAAATAATTAACTTACAGATGGCGAGCGAATGCACTGCGAATGCACGCAGTGCACAATAGGCCCGCCCTCCAAGTTCCATCCAAAGACAGAGGAGGAGGGACTGCAGCGGCAGTTGGAGATAGAGCGCGCCAGGGACGAGGAGCAGCACGGCAGCACAGGAGCCAGCACAGTGAGGACTGGACTGGAGTCTGTCTCTGGACTATTATTAGGTATGTGTCACTGTCTGTGTGTGCCAGCTGCCTGTTTCCCCCTGGCCCTTGCCCTTGTCGGCACAGCCCCTGACTCCTCTGTGCCTCCCTGTGCACCTATGCCCCCCATGGCCCAGGCCTATGGAACCAAGACCCCCATCTTTAGGGGCTTGGGGGCCCCCAAGGAATATATGAATATACTGATGGTGCTGGAGATGGAGCAACAAACCCCCCCCCTTCCCCCCACGATCTGCCTCCCTGGCCCCTGTCTGCCCCAGGGCCTTTGTCTGCGCCTCTCTGCCCCTTGTCTCTGCCCGCCCCCCTTGGTTCCTGTGTGCGCCACCCTGGCCCTTGTCTGCGGCCCCTTCCCCCTTATCTGTGCCCCCTTTTTCTGTGCTTCTCTGGTCTTTGTCTGTGCCCCCTTGGCCCATGTGTGTGCCACCCTTGCCCTTTCAGTGCAGCCCATGACCCTTATCTGTGCCCCCCTGGCCTTGGCCTGTGCCTACCTGGCCCCTGTCTGCGCCCCTGGGCCCTTAACTGTGCCCCACTCCCTCCCCTGGCCTTTGCGCCTTTCTGGCCCTTGTCTCTGCTGCCTCCTTGTCCCCTGTGTGCGACACCCTGGCCCTTATCTGTGCACCCCCCTCCGGACCTTGCTTGTGTCCCTGCCCCTTATCTGTGCACCACCCTGGCCCTTATCTGCAACCCCCCCCCAGGCCTTGTTTGCACCCCTCCCCCACAGCCCTTGTTTGCATGGGAGCGCACAGCTTCATACATTACTAAAATGTATGATTATGAGACATCACTGTGTTTATTATCCCTGTACTGTGACATCACTGTGTACATTATCCCTGTACTGTGACATCACTGTGTTTAATATCCCTGTACTGTGACATCACTGTGTTTATTATACCTGTACGGTGACATCACTGTGTTTATTATCCCTGTACGGTGACATCACTGTGTTTATTATCCCTGTACTGTGACATCACTGTGTTTATTATCCATGTACTGTGACATCACTGTGTTTATTATCCCTGTACTGTGACATCACTGTGTTTATTATCTCTGTACTGTGACATCACTGTGTTTATTATCTCTGTACGGTGACATCACTGTGTTTATTATCTCTGTACTGTGACATCACTGTATTTATTATCCCTGTACGGTGACATCACTGTGTTTGTTATTAGTGTTGAGCAAGCTGCTGGATGGGAGGAATCACTACAAAGAAGAAGCCTGAGGAGGTAAGTGGTCTGTGTTTGTTTTCTATTTTTCAGGGTCGTGAATGCAGAGGACTACGTCGGATTCGGTGGACTACGTCGGACCAGCTTTTTTATTTTTTAAATAAAATGGTCAAACAGGGGTCTGGGGGAGTGTTTATTTCAATAAAATGTTTTATACTTGTGTGTGTGTATTTTTTTTACAATACTACAGTTTTAGTAATTATGGCTATCTACAGACGGCCCTGATTACTAATACTGGGCTTAGTGCTTGCCGGTATGGCAGGCCAGCACTAACCCCAACATCTATTACCCCGGCACCCACCGCCACCAGGGGTGCCGGGAAGAGCCGGGTACCCGCAGGACCGGACCTTCTAAATTGAGGGTCTGGCTCTGGGGCGGCTGCAGGCTGGTACCATTAGGCTGGGAAGGGCCAATAACCGTGTCCCTTCCCACCCTGGTAGTGCCAGGCTGCCGCTGCTGGTTGTATCTGGCTGGAGAAGGAAAAAAGGGGGGGACCCCACGCAATTTTTTTTCAAAAATAATTTAATAATTTTAAAAAAATGGCGTGGGGTCCCCCCTTTTTTCCTTCACCAGCCAGATACAACCAGCAGCGGCAGCCTGGCACTACCAGGGTGGGAAGGGACACGGTTATTGGCCCTTCCCAGCCTAATGGTACCAGCCTGCAGCCGCCCCAGAGCCAGACCCTCAATTTAGAAGGTCCGGTCCTGCGGGTACCCGGCTCTTCCCGACACCCCTGGTGGCGGTGGGTGCCGGGGTAATAGATGTTGGGGTTAGTGCTGGCCTGCCATACCGGCAAGCACTAAGCCCAGTATTAGTAATCAGGGCCGTCTGTAGATAGCCATGATTACTAAAACTGTAGTATTGTAAAAAAAAATACACACACACCAGTATAAAACATTTTATTGAAATAAACACTCCCCCAGACCCCTGTTTGACCATTTTATTTAAAAAATAAAAAAAGCTGGTCCGACGTAGTCCACCGAATCCGACGTAGTCCTCTGCATTCACGACCCTGAAAAATAGAAAACAAACAAACAAACACAGACCACTTACCTCCTCAGGCTTCTTCTTTGTAGTGATTCCTCCCGTCCAGCAACTCGCTCAACACTATAAATAAACACAGTGATGTCACCATACAGTATAGTTCCGGCCCCACACGTGCACCTGCGGCAGCACAGATCCAGCGGGCTGTTCCCTCACCCTCGCCTTACTTTTTCTACCTCTTGGGCTAATAGTATATTACAAAGATTTTTTTTCTCCCTTCTAGATTTCATTGCTTGGAGCAGTGCGTCGGCAGAACTTGAAGAGGAGAAGAGCACGTCAGTGAAGACTGCAGTCCAGTGAGAAAGATCCCAAAAAGGGTGAGTACGGCTGGCTTCAGTGCTGTGGACCCGAGTGTCTCCTTCTCAGCCTCTACATCAAAGTAAAAGTAGAGGAGGAGAAGGATGGACTTCCGTGGCATCCGGCACTGGCCGCCAAACCACACTGAGTGGGACTTGGAATGTGCAGGGTGTTAGAGAAGGGCAGCAGCAGACTACTGAGAATCTCCTTAAAGGCTTTGTCTTTTTTTTTTTCTATTCATGACGTATCCAGATCGGTGGGGGGAGGGGGCGACCGATCAGCTGTTTGAAGAGAAGGCAGCACTCATACTTCTCCTCATTGTTAACCTGCTTACCCACTGCAGTGAAGCGCAGTGTAATTGTAACTATGGCATTCCCATTCACTTCAATGGGACATTACCCTACTATTCACTTGGACAAAAAGGAGCTGTCCCATTGAAGTGAATGCAGTTGTGAGGGCAAGCAGGCAAACAATGAGGAGAAGGCAGTGCTTGTATGAGTGCTGCTTTCTCTTCAAACAGCTGATCGGTAGGATGACCTATTTTGAGAATGGGTCATCAAAAGAAAAAAAAACTGAAAACCCCTTTAAGGAAATGATCTGCTTTTGTGAAACTGATAACTGATCTGGATAGGACATCAACATTAGAGCTCATGCACACAATCAGAGGTCGTGCTACATTTTTTCTGGAAGAGCAAAAATACTCCTCTGACCATTTTTGAAGAGTATTTTTAGCCCAGGAGTACGAAAATTGCAGTTACTCATATATATAATACGTAGGCCTATATAACATTAAGATGTTGCTATTTCTGCAGGGAAACCATTACCAGTCTCCTCTATAATGTCTTCCATGCAGAAATAGCAAATTTTGACCATTTTAAATTATCGCTCAGAAGACTGAATCCCTACCTTTCTTTAAGCGCCAAATCTGTCACGTAGGGATAGGAGCAGTAGATTGTGCAAAACTCAATGCAATAAGGATTGAACAGGGATATCTGGTCGTTGTGGCGGGGAGCAGTGGGTGGCTTGGCGACAGTGGTTGGCATAGTGGCAGTGGCTTGGGTGTGGGACGAATGCACAGGAGGCAGTTATAGGACAGTCTTATAGTCTTATACACAATATATCGGACTGTTACACAGTATGGTGTACCATATAGTCCTCTCTGCGATCTCTGGACAGTGCACTCCATACATAAACCTTACGGGATACTAGACCTCTGGTCCAGGGTACTTACATAGAAAAACTAATAACCAAGAGGCTAAACATAACCCTGTTTCTGACCCTTATGTTAAAACATAACTTTCCTTTGATTGCTCTAATACCAAAAGGAAAAAAAAGATTTTTTAAAACCTGCTATTTCTCTAGTTTATAGTAGTGTTAATAGAGGCTCAAAGGTTTATAAAAGTAGGGTACCTGCTTTAATAGACCTTTGAACCTCTATTAACACTACTATAAACATAAGGTAATCTAGAGAAATAGCAGGTTTTAAAAAATCTTTTTTTTCCTTTAGGTATTAGAGCAATCAAAGGAAAGTTATGTTTTAACATAAGGGTCAGAAACAGGGTTATGTTTAGCCTCTTGGTTATTAGTTTTCCATTGATAAACCTCCACACTAGCTCCCAGCAGCAGATACCTGTAGAAGCAGGGCATGCGGGGACTTCTGGTGTCACCTGGGTGAATGGTCTTTGCACAGCAGAGGCTCCGTTCCCATGCTGTCCCTGTTACTTTATCCACAACTGGCAATGACGCGAGGGTGGCGCGCGCTCCCCATTTTTATAACTAAAAAGCAAGCTGCTGCTGCGTTCAGCGCGGGAGAAGAGGGATGTGACAGGGGCAGCCAATGGCGTAGCAGCCCCCTGATACCGGCCAATCAGCAGCCTCCTCCCTAACAACAAAGCTCTGTTATTGGATAGCTGCACTGCCTCTGCCGTTCACAGCACTCAGTGCGCTCATGAATGGCAGTAAAATGATTGTGCGTAGTCATACGCATCAGTCATTTTTTAGGGAGTAAAACTGCCTGTATAGGCGTCTATGATGCTTGCACACCTCTGCACACAATAGACTTTTTCCCCCAGGTTGATTCTTTTTTTTTTTTAGGCCCGTATATATAACCATTCACTACAGTGGGCCTGGCAAAAAATGGAAATGAAACAGAGTGCATTACATGCCAGTATGTCCGGATGGCGGTTCCATGGGCAAGGATAGGAAATTTGTGCAGGAGACAAAAATAAAGGACTGCACGCCCTAGGGCAGAATCAGTGCTTTGCATTTTTTTAAAACGATTTTAATATGGATCGACTTCAGTACTGACTGGTACCTTGGTTCTAAAGCCAACTTCAGATACCTGTTTAAAATCTGTTTTAAGTTAAATAATCAAATACCGAAGTCATTGACTGAAGTCTCCCAATACTTTGGCAATAACAAAGTTTAAAGCAAATTGATTTTGGATCTTGGCTTTGAAGATCAGTACGCTCAGCCCTTGTTACTGATAATCTGTGCATTTAAGGGCTCTTTCACATGAGCGGATCCTGTGCGTGGAATCTGCAGCGTGACAGAGTGCCAAGCCCCGTTCAGGACAGCAGAGACACGGAGCATTATTGATAACGCTCTGTGCCTCTCTGTGACCTTTTTACTACAAAATCACACTGACAACTTTATCTCACTGCGATTTTGTAACTTTTCCTATAACTTGTACTTGGCTGGTGCAAACAAATCTTAGAATGTTTGTGATATATCTTATCTTTTACCTTCTCCCCTAAAAAGAATTTATGCCTTTCTCACTGTTGTAAACACAATAGACATTGAGGTCAGATTACAGATAGCAGGTCTATAGGGGGGATGGGGGTTAGTGAGTCATACTCTTATTTGATCAGGGAGAAGAGTGGAAGATATAGTGCAGAGAGATAAATGCCTTGTATAAGACAATGGTTGGATATAGTGTTATTCTTAATATTTACGCAAACAATGGCATATTCTAGGACAGGTATCAGCAACCTCCGGCACTGCAGCTGTTCTGAAACCACAACTCCCAAAATCCTCCTTTCACTTCTGTGGGAGTTAGGTTACTTCTACACTAGCGACAGCCCAGATCCGGCGGGTGAAGGGTCACTCCGGATCCGAGCTGCCGCAGGTACACATGTGGGGCCTGAACATGTATTTTCGCTCCGGCTGCCTCTCAGGATCGCGGTTCCGGCCCCACACATGTACCTGCGGCAGCCCGGATCCGGAGGGACCTTTCACCCGCCGGATCCTGGCTGCCGCTAGTGTGAAACTAGCCTTACAAGAACAGCCAAGTAAGCTTGCATGCTGGGAGTTGTAGTTTCACAGCAGCTGGAGTGACGAAAGTTGGTGATCCCTGTTCTAGAAAGTTATCTGATAACTTACATAGAGTTTAAATGTACATGTAATAATATGTGGGGAGTGCAAAGTAAGCTATGTTGGTGGCATTTTGCATAAACATCTCACATAAGACCTATTTGTATTTGGTACTTTATTGTTACAGAGAGGTTGCAAAAGCCACATAAATCCCTCAATATGTCAACCTATCAGCATCTGAGTGGTGCTCAGAAGCGTAAAAAGAAGAGGGAAGAGGAACTGAAGAGTCAAAAAATGGCTAAAATTAGTAGCTACTTTTCTGCTCCTAAAGGTATGGGTGAAAGCTCTAGTGCCCCTACTGACATACCATCAGCTGCACAGAAGATAACATTAGAACCCACTGATGATGTGAATGTCGCAAGAGCCAAGGTAGACGAGGGTGCCCAGACCAGCATGTCTTCTGCCCATACTGAAATACCATCAGCTGCACAGAAGACAACTTTAGAACCTGCTGATGTGAATGTCGCTGGTGCCCAAATAGAGGAGGATGTCCAGTCCAGCCTGTCTTCTTTTGAAGAATCTAATATAATGGAAGAAGGTGGAGACATTGAATGTGCTAGGGATATCACCTTAGTACAAGACCCTACCGAAGATCAGCCAGTTCATACCATTATTACCAGTGAAGCTGCAAGCTCTTCTGCCAGCAACATTTTAGATGCAGCTGTTTCTGAGAAATATGTCACTGATAGGGCTAATTATCCTGTGAATATTTCTGACCCTAAAGTCAAGCGATTCATTATCTCACATGGTCCTTGCAGACCTCCTGGTCCTTTTCCTAGAGATGACGACAGTGACAGAAGATGTTTTTCTGTCAAATATTATAACAGGATTACCCAAACAGGACTTAAACTACCTGTCACATGGCTATGTTATTCCCCGAAGCTCAATGCTGTGTATTGTGAGCCATGCTGGTTGTTTGGCGATCGGAAAAAGCAGGGTTTTGAACCAGCATGGGCCAAGGGTATTAATAAGTGGAAAAACTTAACTAGAAAAATTCAAACTCATGAGAGCTCCAATTCCCACATTGAAGCCTGTATGGTATATGACCAGTGGAGGAAAAAGGGCACTCTTGATGAGGAACACGAAAGAAAAATAATTCAGCAAAAAAACTTTTGGAGGCAAGTTCTGCAAAGAATTGTAAATGTGACATTAACCATGTCAATGGCTAATCTACCATTCCGTGGGCATCGAGAGCACTTAGGTGAGCTTAATAATGGGAATTTTCTTTGCATAGTTCAACTGTTAGCAGAGTACGATCCCATTCTAAAAGAACTAATTCAAATGCCACAAAGAACAACAAAATATCTTAGCCCCCAAATCCAAAATGAAATAATCCAAATTCTTTCGCAACAAGTGCAAAAGGAAATAGTGTCAGAAATTAAACAGGCACAATTCTACTCTGTCATTATGGACACGACACAAGACATCTCAAAAGTTGACCAACTAAGCCAGGTTTTCCGGTATGTTTCTGTTGCTAGAGATGGGAACACCAGAGCAACCAGTGTGAAAATTCATGAAGTTTTTTTGGGATTTCATGCTGTGAAAGATCAGAGTGCCGCAGGCATAGAAAATGATATCATAGCCTGCATAGAGAGCAAAGGTCTAACATTACACAAGTGTCGTGGCCAGGGGTACGATGGAGCAGCGACAATGAGTGGCATATACTCAGGAGTGCAGGCCCGAATTTTAGAGAAAGAACCAAATGCTCTTTATGTGCACTGTGCAGCACACAACCTTAATCTGGTTTTGCAAGATGCAATGACAAACATAAAGGAAATTGCAAATTTCTTTGATGTTGTGCAGATCATATATACATTTTTTGCAGACAGTATTAGACGGTGGGATATACTTTCCTCATTTACAAGTGAATCCAGCGTGACATTGAAGAAGCTGTGCCCTACTCGTTGGTCATCACGTTATGAATCCTTGCTTGCATTACGTTTCCGTTTTCGAGATGTGATGCAAGCCCTGTCAAAAATCATTCTTATTTCAACAAAAAATAAAGAAAGAGAAGAGGCAGCACTGCTAAAAAAAAAAATGGAATCATTTGAGTTCATATTTTTAGTAGTTGTCCAGACAAAAATTCTGGAAAATGTTAACGCAGTTTCCAAAGTTCTGCAAGCAAAAAACATGGACTTGTCCAAAACCTCCACTTTAATCAAAAATGTTGCAGACACTCTGGTCCAATTCCGGAATCAGTTTCAAGAAGCAAAGCAAACTGCAGCATCACTTGCACAACAGTGGGGCATTTTACCTGAATTTCAAAAGAAACGGATCCCCAAATTCAAGCGTCATTTTGATGAATTGGCAGTAGATGAGCGATTAAACGATGCAGAAAAACATTTTAAGGTGAATGTTTTTTACCCATGTTTAGATGTAATAACATCACAGCTTCTAAACAGGTTTAAAGGAATAGATCAGATTGTTGGCCGTTTCAACATTATTCAGCCCACGATGCTTTCATCTGCATCTGATGATGAGCTTTTTAATGCTGCATCAAATCTTCAAAAAATCTACCAGGAAGATTTAACAAGCTCTTTTCCTGGCCAGCTCCTAAGTTTTCGATCTACATTAAAAGAAGAGATCCTTAAGGCATCCTCTGTCAGTGACCTTGCTCATCTCCTGTTAGTGGACAACAGTGCACTGTCATCCACACTTCCAGATGTGTGTGTAGCCTTGCTACTATTCTTAACGCTACCTGTGACAGTAGCAAGTGCTGAAAGATCGTTTTCAAAGCTGAAATTGATTAAAAACTACTTGAGGAGTACTATGTCCGAACAGAGGCTTTCTGGACTTGCAGTGCTGAGCATTGAAAATGAGAGAGCTAGGAAACTAGACATAGACAGCATTGTGGACACGTTTGCAGAACTCAAGGCACGCAGGCGTGTGTTGTAAGAAACGGTCTTCTGTGTAAGTGTAAAGTTGTTTGGGAGGTTTGAAGCAGTTGACCGTTTCCTGCTGAACTAACCAAAAAGTTTTACTAACAGTTTCTTTTTTGGAATTGCAATATATATTCAGTTTAAAGTAACACTCCTGAAAGAGTGTCACTTTTTATACTGTGAGGATTGAATAGATACTGTGATACCTCTCAAATGATTATTTAGGGGAGTGGTGTTCTCTAAGAAAAATAATAAAAAGGTCAGTATGTATAATGTAGCAAGAAATGTGGTTTGGATAAAGGGGTGGTCATCTCATTGAGTTGGTCTTTTGGAGAGGTTTCACTATATATTCAATTCTTAGCTCTGTAAAGCTGACCATACACATTGGATCTGGTGAACGCTGGTTTCACAGACATAGCAATAACCATTTTAGACTATATTGGCTGTTGTTGTTCAAACTTCCATACATGTTCAATGAAAAAGGTCCAGAAATATCTTTCATGGAAAGTTCTTTGAAAGAAAGAGCTTTTGTTCACAGTCTTTCTTTGAACAAAAGATCTACCTATCAGACAACATCGGTATTGAACACTTCTTTTCTACCGTTGTTCCCCTAAAACTGTTGGTCATTGTTAAATTTCACCTGACAATCATTCATTTTCTTAGATATTGTCCATTTGGATCAAGTGTAAATAAATATGTATGGTCACCTTTGAATTTAATTAGCTGCCCAAATGTTTGACCAGTTTGAAGGTCTGGTCTTTTTAAAGGCACAAACTAAATGCTGGTTTCTTTTCTCTAGGTTGCAACACCATTTACTTTGGTTTCAAGTTCTCTTTATGTTAATGTAAGTTTTACATACATTGTTTGAACCAATCCTGCTATAATTTCTAAATGTAGAAACAGAATTGTACATGTATATGGATGGGTTATATTTCCTTTTTTGTGTCCCTAGATTGCTTTGTTGTTGCACTTCTACGTGTTTACCGTTGAAATATATGAGTGAATGACAGAGATGGTCCTCTCCTGGTTCTTTTGGTTTCTGGTAAGTTTTTTGTTGTATTATATGTGTGTTTAATTTAGTACATTTAAAAATGTCTGTTATACTTTCAAATATAAATAGTACATTTTATGTGAGAATAACTATTTTCTTTTGTTATTTAGGTTGTAGTTATGTTTTTCAAGTTGGAACAATCAAGCTAGAAGAGATGGAGACAAGAAACTTCTGATTTCATTTGACGTGTTTCAGGTAAGTTTTTAATAAAACTATTATACCTTTTATTTGTTATGCACTACTTTTATTATACTTGGAACAATTTGAAAAACATGACACTATATCACTTTAGTAAATAAATGTATTCCCAACAATATAACACTTGTTGGTCATCATTTCTCTTAACTCCACCTTGTGTAATTTTCCTGTTATTCTAAGTTTCTGAGTTCATTGTCAATTGGGTACATCCCTACAATCTGAGTCTGCATTAGACTGTATAGACACACATACCCCATCTCGTAAATACAGTTGGCAATGAACTTAGAAACCTTGAATAACAGAGGAAAGAAACAATGCAAAGTTGTGAGAAAAGATGATCCAGAATTGCTTGTTGTGGAATGCAGTGTAATTGATAAAACAGACATGTCTGGTGTGGTGATGGGTCCTAGTTCACAAAGGGTTACAGGAGGGAGGGAAATGTAAAGTTAGGCAAAAGCAGTGATACAATTCTCTATATCAGGGATCAGCAACCTCTGGCACTCCAGCAGTTCCTAAACTATTATACCCAGGATGCTTAGTTCACTTCTATGGGGGTTACAAGAACAGCTTAGCAAGTGTGCATGCTGGGAGTTGTAGTTTCTCTGCAGCTGGAGTGCCAAAAGTTTATGATCCCTACTCTATATAATGAAACATACATACATACATAATATCTTCATGTATTATGTATATTAACATTATATTTATCTAAACAGAGAGAATTTCCGTGAATTGAAATACTGTGGCAGGGAAGGTTCCTCGGAAGTCCAAAGCATACCAAGAATTTTTTATCTTTTTGCAGGAATCTGTATCTATAAAAAAGTTTAACATAGTCTTGTAAAGGTCAAATATTTTGATCCTGGCAATAAAGAGTTTTCAGTATTAGTTTACCTCCCCCATCTAAGGGGACTGTAAGGGATGTGTGTGTTGGGGGGGGGATCTTGACTAGTCATAGTAGTGTGGGGGTTGCATGGGAGGAGGGTTAAGATTTGACAGGGCCCCCACAACAGTATTATACAATGACACTACATGACAGACAGTATATATATATATTATAGGAAAAGGATGGCGTGGCAGCCTGGTCTAGATCGGGACTAGTTGGGAAGTGCGGGGGCGGTGAAGGGGTGGGGGGCGCTTGGGGTCCTCGGGGGGGGGTGCCCCTGCCTTGCACTTAACTCTTTCTTATGTGGCAAGGAATTCCCTACTGCTCTTGAAGTGACAGAATGGTCTGCCATTGAACTGCTTTATCCATGAGTTTCTAACTCACTGGAATTCCACCTAGCATATGCTAGAGCATCTGTATGAGCAGCGTAATGTGCTGAATGATTTTGTCATGCACCAGACCACCTGTGTTCTTTCAAGGTCAAACAGTGGCAGCTCATCAGAAACACCCTGCCTAGAGGCTCTTCAAAGAGGTCACTAGTTTGTTAGTAGGGACATCTGCAGCATCAACAATGTTATCCCCCTGGTATTTATCTAAGAGAAGAAGCTGATGCAACATGGAACAGTGGAAGAAGAACAGCTAATGCATCTTTTGGCCTTCCTGTAACTGTTGGGGACCTATATGAATAAAGTCTCATGGGGGAGGAAGTGGAATATGAAGATAAGGAACTACCACTGGAGGAGTAGGAGGAGGAAGAGTCACTTGCGCAGGGGCATGAGGCTGCTGCCGATAATGACGACACGGCCATGATGACCTATTCTCTCTGTTGGGGGCAGAGCTGGAAAGAACTGGGTCATCAGGGCTCGCTGGTGAGAATGGCAAGCTGAATGCTTGCTTATGTAATTACAAATGTATAGTTATCATCACGCAATCTGATGATTACTGGATAGCTATGCTTTTAGACCCTCGCTACCAAAACAAAATATATGAATGTTCTACTGTTGCTGAAAGAGACGCCAAATTACTTTATTACCAAGATAAACTGTGTGCGTGACATGCCGCAGCTTTCAGTGAGCAAACATCTGCATGTCTGACCAGGAGGTCCCTCTCAGAGCCCTGTAGAGTCTCCCACTTCCAGCCATTTCCACTACCACAAGCAGCAGAAACCACACACGCCAGTTAAGTATCATCAATATAATGTTGACATTTTTCCATGTTCCACGCCAGGCTAATGCAAATCAGCAAACCTACATAAGTACTCCTCAACAACCAGGCTCAGGTGTACATCTGGGCAACAAAATTGAAAAAGTGGTTGGAACTGTCTCAGTAAACTCTCCCTGTACTTTCTTGTCCAGCCTTCAGTGTCATCTCAGAAAGAGGAATGATTTTTTGAATATTTTCTCTCACCTTCGTCTGATGAATAGATCGGCCCTTGTTGACAATGCTCCATCATGCCACTGCCACTGACTGCCTGCCATTATGTTCCATACCACAAGGTTGTTGCTGCCATCATCTCACTGCCTCTTTGTGCCTCGCTACCATTATGTTCTGGCCATCTGGCTACAGCTTTCAAAATCATGCCACTTCCACTGTCTGCCTGCCTATAATTATGTTCTGTAAAGTATGGCTGTTGGTGCTGCCACTGAAATCATGCCACTGTCTTCCTACCTATCATCATGTTCTACACATGATGATAGATAGGCTTATCAGTTCCATAAGGCTGTTGCTGTTTCTGCCACAGTCATCCTACTGACACTGTCTGCTTGCCTATAATGTTCTGCACTCTATGGCCCTGGTGCTGACATCATGCTACTGTTGATGTCTGTCTGTCTACCATAATGTCCATTACCATAAATCTGCTGCTATAGCTGCTTCCATTGTGCCACTGGTGTTATCTTCCTGTCTAGCATCACATTCGGTACCATATGACTGCTGCCGCCACCGCAGCTTTTACTTACTTCTTCCTCTTCCATTACCGCTACTACCACTACCATTACAGTTACACAGCTGGCACTACCAATACTACCCTTAAAAAGCCGCACATGCATCTATTGTACTCTCTGTTCCACGTTTTGCTGCAACTGCTGCCACTTCTATTGCGGCCACATGCCACTACTACCCTATCCTTTTCATATCCACACTGTACTGCTCCCAAATAAAAGGTAGAATTGTTCCAAGCTCATTCAGAACAAGCCACTCTTTCTTCTGACAATTAATACTTGTGCAGGTATAAATACGAGCAGGCATTCTACCCCCATTAAGGCATGATTGTTCGATGCTTTGTCCTACTGTTTTATTTCTCACAATATTTTGTGTGTTTAAACACCATCTGCCCCCAATGGTTTTTGAAAGCTTTCTAATTTGAAACAACATAACACATGTGACAGTGCAGTGTGTTTTTAAGACAACATCAACCATGCGTTTACACGTACCTATATATGTAAGTGTCATTATGGTTATGGTTCCTTTTTCTCTTTATGTGGAAAGGTAGAAGAAGCAATTATCAGTTATTATGTATTACCTGTTAGTTATGTAAAAAAGATACATTAATTTCCAAATACTATAGTAATAAATCACTGTCCCTCCCCCAACAACAACAAAAATCCTTAATTTAAATTTTTACTCAGGTTATCTCAATTGACCACTAGTTAATAATGAGTCATTGCAATCATTTATAATTTACCTTTTCATGACTAATTGTTAAAAATATTGTAATGTATATTGTGTCCCCTCTCTATTCCATTCTATTTAAAACACAAAAGCCCCCACAATAACTCCATTTTCCCATGTCCTGGAGCTTTTACTAACTCATCCAAAAGTGCAGCGTGTTCTTATTAACTCACTAAAATTGCTAATTCATTCTGCATAGACTACATATTCCATGGTATTTTCTCCTTCAAAACTAAATGGCACCTCTGACTTACCCAATGGTATTTTTTTGTCTGTCTTTTGTACATAGGTTGGATCATTCATCAAAATCGCTATGTCACTAACGGCATTATGATGGCACATGTCCTCTGTGTACTTAAGAAGTCTCTTGATTTTATTCTGTATTCTCATAAGACAGTGTTGTCACTTTATCACCTTGGATTTACCTGGCAAACTTTGTTAGATTATCTCAAAGCTCTATAAAGAAGAATTTGATACCATACTGTTGTAGCAAACATATTTCTAGCATACTGTATTCATGTACCGAAAAGGACAAGCTACTATTTCTTCAAATTATCTATCGTAAATGCCAATGTTGGTCATTGTCAAAAGGGGTTGGCATAATAAAAACATCTCTGGACACTGTTGACATCATTGTGGATGCTGCAGCCCTTGATTGACTTCAAGTAGACATTACTGTCAGTTGATGTCATTACTATGGAGAGTTAGGTATACAGGAGAACAACAGACATAGCAAGATTAAGAATCTGTAGGAAACAAAAGCAAAAATTGTGACCCTATACTGTAGTGTGTAGGGGATGTATAATACAATTTTCACATAATTAGCCCAAGGTCAGAGATTTCCCCAACATATCACAATATTTGCTTTAAAACTTATATTTTAATATCCAAGTGAAATTATGGAAAATAAAAAAGATATAACTTCCCCAATTATTAAAACTGCTGGTAGATGAGGATTTTGAAGTACTGGATTGAAGTAATAGTGTGTTTGTAGCATTTATTGAGTGAAAATTGTATGGTTGTCTCAATCTGTGGTTATCACTGCAAGAAATGTTCTGTAAAATACTCAGTCTATAGTGGTGTTCAGGGGCGGATTGGCCATAGACCTTACAGGGAAATTTCCCAGGGGGGCGCCCAAGCCCCCAAGCTCTCAGTGGTAATTAACTCTGTGAGAATCAGGTACTCATGTAACCGGCCAGCAACATGTTCTCCTGAATTCAACTATGTCCTGCATCTGACCTCCTAAACCCCCTGCTCCATATGTTAATCAGAGACAACTGGAAGAGGAGGAGAGAAAATGGTCTCTATTGATGGCCAACTTAGAGGGACAGCTTTTGAGGAAGTATATTGTGCGGCACTGTGCTACTTTTTTTGCCCCACCTCCTTGTCAATTTAGACCCTGCTTCAATATGGTGCCACTTTTAGATATTTTTTTCCAGGGCCACTTTAGGTTCCCAAACCGCCCCTAGTGGTGTTCAGTGTCACAGTTGATTACACTGTTTCTCTTATTCACTTTTGGTATGTAATGCCCAGCCAATAGTACAGGATGTATCGGATTTACAATTATTTGTTTAAATATATTCTAATTCAAGGGTGACATTTACTAAGCATGTTGTTCCAGAATTATGGCTTAAAATGCACAAAAAAGAATGGTGTTTTGATTTGCACCAAATATATCAACTGTTCTCCAGAATTTTCACCATAAAGAATGCATCACGAAAAAAATGAGTTATAAATGTAAAAGTGGGTAAGGCTATCAAATTGGCACATGTTACGCCTCATTCATCATCCTCTTATCAGCAGAAATGGCTCCAATTGTTGCGGACAATTAAGCCAGCTTATGTGGTGGTATTTTGTGTAAAAAGTCACATTCATGGCAGAAAGATGCAACTTTTTGTCAAAAAGTCCACTTTATGAAAAGAAAAACTGACTCGTCATGGGAACAAGTGATAAGTGAGTATTAAAACAGGATGCTTTTATTTTTATCTAATATAAATGAGCTAAACAACAGGGTTTTGTCAAAAAAGTGGAATCCAGCAAAAACAAAACAATAACAAAAAGGTCTGAGACATAAGTCACAAGTTACCACAGGAAATGTTGCAAATATTCTTCAAAAGTCACAAGGTCACAGTCTGGCAGGGGTTGACTGAATAACGCATTTCAGTTTTAAAAAGTCCCATTTTAGTGCTATTGGTATTAAAATGTCACAAATTGAGAGAAATGTGCAGATAATCAAGTTAAAAAAGTCACATCTTTAAAGTGTGTCTTTGATATATGAGGTGAAACAAATCACCACTTTTGATTTGTATTGTTAGTATTTTTTGTCAGAAATTACGCCATTAATTGATAAATGTCCCCCCATGTGTTGCTGAACTCACTTGAAGGCCTAAGCTACATGTAGGCTCCAGGTGTTGCAAGTGGCAGTGATTGCTACATAAAGTTACATTGAGGATAGTGCACAATGCTGTATTAGGCCTCCTGATGGTACAGGCAGTCAAAGTCCTAAAGGTCTTCTACATCCCAGGAGCAATGTTTGAAGAAAAATGGATGTTGCCTTAAGCCAATATCAGGGCTCTTGCTCTGTGAGTGGTGGAGAAAAACTTTCCTAATCACATGGTGCACGATGCAAGCTCCTAGCCGCGGTCTCCCATCTTTCACCCGCTTCATACTTGCTGCTTAGCATTTGTAGAGATTTAGGCGAACATTTATTATATGCTACAATATATACAGTGCCTTGAGAAAGTATTCGGCCCCCTGGAACTTTTCAACCTTTTGCCACATTTCAGGCTTCAAACAAAAAGTAATATAACATTTTACATTTTTGGTGAAGAATCAACAAGTGGGTCAAAATTGTGAAGTGGAACAAAATTTATTGGATCATTTAAAATTTTATTTGTAATAATAAAACTGAAAAGTTGGGCGTGCAAAATTATTCGGCCCATTTACTTTCAGTTCAGAAAACTCACTCTAGAAGTTCATTGAGGATCTCTGAATGATCCAATGTTGTCCTAAATGACTGATGAAGATAAATAGAATCCACCTGTGTGTAATCAAGTCTCCATATAACCGCACCTGCTCTGTGATAGTCTCAGGGTTCTGTTTAAAGCACAGAGAGCATCATGAAGACCAAGGAACACACCAGGCAGGTCCGTGATACTGTTGTGGAGAAGTTTAAAGCTGGATTTGGATACCAAAAGATTTCCCAAGCTTTAAACATCCCAAGGAGCACTATGGAAGCGATCATATTGAAATGGAAGAAGTATCAGACCACTGCAAATCTACCAAGACCCGGCCATCCCTCTAAACTTTCATCTCAAACAAGGAGAAGACTGATCAGAGATGCAGCCAAGAGGCCCATGATCACTATCCTGAGGATTGGTCATCAATATTAAAAGCCCGGACAATCCCTTTAAATTTCTGAGTGAAAACACATAAATACTAGTCTGAAGTCTGTTTCAGGACATCTCCAGACTGTTAAAGATTTTTTTGTTTGCTGAAATATAGCAATGTAAGTGTTCAACCTGTGTGTTTTACAATACATAGGGTAGTGTTTAAAATCTCTGAATGAAAAAACTTCAAATACTAGACCAAAATCTGGGTCAGGGCATCTCCAGACAGTTCAAGTGTTGGTGTGTGTGTGGACAGGAATAATCTCATAGTACATTGACATGATGATGTGTTTTAGACAAGACCTAGGAGCTGGATCATGGTGCTAAGGAGGAGGCAACATCAGATCTGCCATAACTGCTTTTGAATCTGGTGATGTCGCTGACACTGAATGTACATTAGGCCCAAAATGTGACAGAGCTAAGCCAAGCTCAGCTGCCTCTAGCTCTGTGCTAGCATCTATCTGACGGTTTTTCTCCACACTGCTGGATGACAGAAACATTGCCCTGTGCAAGCTCTGCAAGAGTAAAATAAGCTGTCGGCAGGAAAACACAAACCTAGGTACTACAACTCTATTAAACCACAAGAAGTGGCATCACCACATCCCGTGGTCAAAAAGAGGTGACTACAGCAACAAGAGTTTCCTCCTCCTGGTCTCCCTTGTTGCAGCTGGGCTGCAACAATAGACGGTACAGTGTCTTTTATATCATCCTTACTTTCTGCTTCTTTCACTCTGACCCCTTCTCCTTTGCTTCATGATCAGTCATCTAAAATGGAATGCATTGCCAGAAACCAACTTAACACGTCTAGTAATCCGCCGGTGGGTACGTTTAATTCATATCTAACCAAGTTGCTGGTGGTGCAGTTACTGCCATACTATTTATTAGAGTCTGCTATCTTTAGGGAGCTGATGGCATGCGTTCAGCCTTGCTGGAATTATTAAATCCCAAAAAGCTATCCTTGCCTTGTAGGGATTGAGCTCATGGGCTGTTCTCCAGGGATGGAGACTTTGGATAATGTGGGGTGCTGCTTGTCATTGTTATTGTGTGCCAAGGTGCATGTCACTGTAGACACCTGGAACATCTGGTATGGGCAGGGACAGTACATGTTTTTCATGGCCCATTGGGTCAATGTTTTTTATAGCAGTGGTGAGGCAACACTCCAGCAACAAGGCCAGGGCGTTTTGACCTCAACCTCCAATGATTGTGTTTCCCTGGATCCCACATTTTGCACTTATTTGCCATCTTACGCTTCCCTTCCCTCCATTGACATCGCTCCCGTTCCCCCTCCTTCTTGTCACTTGTGTATGCATTGCCATGCAGTGTTTAAGCTGATTGGCCTGTGTGAGAGTAGCCTCACCAACTCCAACTGGGCAAGGTGGTCAGCAAGAATGGGCACAACATTGTGGCCGTGCTGAACCTAGGGGAAATATCACATGCTCCTTGCATGGATCACTTCATTAACCTAGTCTTGCAATCCTTTTTTTAAAAGTAAACTGGCTTGTGCAAGGTGCTGGCAATGTCCAGGAGATCATCCTTGCATTTCAGCCATTCTTATGTGGCGAGGAATTCTCTCCTGGACTTGAATCTATAGAAAGGTCTGCTGTAGAGATGAGCGAGCATGCTCGGCCGAGCATGCTCTGGAGCAATTTTCGAGTAGTAGCGTACGCATCTTCTAATCTGTACGCTAATGCGTACGCATCTTGTAATTTGTATGCATTAGCGTACAAATTTATAAGATGCGTACGCATTAGTGTACAGATTAGAAGATGCGTATGCATTAGCGTACAGATTATAAAATGCGTATGCTACTACTCGAAAATTGCTCCCGATCATGCTCGGCCGAGCATGCTCGCTCATCTCTAGTCTGCTGCTATACACAGAATAATCTGCAACATTCCAACTTGCAGGAATTCAACATTGCACATGTTAGAGCATCTGCTCGAGCAGCAGAAGCCATGAATGATTTTGTCATGCACCAGACTATCTCAGCAGGGTGCATGTGTTTTGAAGTCAGGCAGTGGCAGCTCATCGAAGATGTTTGTTGGGTGCTGAAGCCCTAAAAGACAACAAAGTTAGTCAGTAGTGACAACTGCAGCTTGAACAAATTCATCTCCCTCCTATTTATCTTAGAACAGACAATGATGCTCATTCAGCAGGATACAATGATGAAAGAAAAATGAACCAAGCCTGGATTCTGAAGGATTTTCACACTCCTCCGGCTGAGGCCGATGAATAGATCTGGTCTTGCTGACTGTGCCCCATCTTGCTACTGATGCTGTCTGCCTGCCTTAATTTCCACCATCATGCTCCATACGGCTGTTGCTGCCTCTATCATGCAACTGCCACC
Organism: Rhinella marina; assembly: GCA_900303285.1. Classification (NCBI taxonomy): domain Eukaryota; kingdom Metazoa; phylum Chordata; class Amphibia; order Anura; family Bufonidae; genus Rhinella; species Rhinella marina. The sequence continues at coordinate 49,087 of ONZH01023187.1, forward strand.
ATCATACCACTGCTGCTGATTGCCTACCATCATGCTTAGTACTGCTTCTGCTGCCGCCTCCATCATGCCACTGCCACCATCTTGATACTGCTGCTACTTATCTACCATCATGTTCTGTACGGCTGTATCCATCATGCCACTGCTGTCATTTCCAACATCTACCATATGGCTTCTGCTTACAATTCCGCTGGTACTTCTTGCAGCTAATCCCCTACTTCACACACAATTAATGTTATACATTTGCCACTACTTCCACTATTACTACCACCCACTGTTATGTATGTTATATGTACATGAATACAGTATGTTAGAAATGTATTTGCTATAACGGTATGATATCAATTTTACCATTACGGAGCTGGGAGATAATCTAACAAAGTTTGCTAGGTAAATCCAAGGTGATAAAGTGACAACACTGTCTTATGAGAATACAGAGTACTTAAGAAGACAGAGGACATGTGCCATCAGAATGCCGTTAGCGACAAAGCAATCTTGATGAATGATCCAAGCTATATACCAAAGCCAGATAAAAAAATTAAAATAACATTGAGTGAGTCAGCGGTGCTATTTAGTTTTGAAGGAGAAAATACCCTTAAAAATGTCTATGTAGAGTTAATTGCCATTTTTAGTGGGCTAATAAGACGGTACTACACATGTGGATGAGTCAGTAAAAACTCCAGGACATGGGAAGATTTAGTTTTTTGTTAAATTAAATGAAATAGAGAGGACACAATACAGTACATACATTACAACATTTTTAGAAATTACTGAAATTCACGAAAATGTAAATGATAAATAAAAACAATGACTCATTGTAAACTAGTAATAAACAGGGATAACTGACTGATGACTGAAGATTTGAATCAAGGATTCTCTAATAGAGATGAGCGAGTAGTGAAATATTCGAAAGTTCGAAATTCGATTCGAATAGACCGCGAAATTCGACTATTCGACCGAATATCGAATCCCATTAAAGTCTATGGGAAAAAAATGCTCGCCACTTGGAAATCTCAATTCGACCACTTGGAGGTCACCAAGTTCACCCTGAAACCTCAGAAAAGGATGCCAACACTGCTGGAATGCAACTGGGACAGCAGGGGAAGCATGTCTGGGTGCATATAACGCGCCCAAGTCGCACTATTACGCCACTATCACAGCCTCTCAACAATACACTCCAAAGACAGTATAACCTCTCTGTAAAGTGAGACCATACAAGGAAACCTCTTTCCTCTACATTGCCATGGACCCCAAGCCATACTAGACAAAAAAGAAGATAAAATTCTGCACCCCTTAAAATCACGTTGCCTATGACAACCACAGATGCATAGGCAAGGGGGAAAGCAAATAGACCCCACCCCTAATTGTCATTGTGTGTGTGTGTGAGATGTGGTCAGACATGTCTTCTTTAAAATGTAAAAACAACTCAAACACATGCAGAAGCCTTAAAATGCCCAAATTGTTGGCGCTTGAGATGTCAGTGACCCGACCTGGCCCCAGTGTCATGTCTAGCAGGTAAAGCAGTGGGGATGTTGAGGGATGCGTAGGACCGCAAAAAGGCAGGAAGAGGCCGTGGGCTGGCCAGAGGCTCATGGAAAATTTTGTGGAGGCCCAAGAGGTGAGACGTCTTTAAAAATTGTGTGGAGGCTAAAGAGGTGAGACCTCTTAAAAATTATGTGGAGGCCCAAGAGCTGAGACCTCTTAAAAATTATGTGGAGGCCCAAGAGGTGAGACCTCTTAAAAATTATGTGGAGGCCCAAGAGGTGAGACGTCTTAAAAATTGTGTGGAGGCTAAAGAGGTGAGACCTCTTAAAAATTATGTGGAGGGCCCAAGAGGTGAGACCTCTTAAAAATTATGTGGAGGCCCAAGAGGTGAGGACCTCTTAAAGATTTTGTGGAGGCCCAAGAGGTGAGACCTCTTAAAAATTATGGAGGCCCAAGAGGTGAGACCCGTTAAAAATTGTGTGGAGGCTAAAGAGGTGAACCTCTTAAAAATTATGTGGAGGCCAAAGAGGTGAGACCTCTTAAAAATTGTGTGGAGGCTAAAGAGGTGAGACCTGTTAAAAATGTTGTGGAGGCCCAAGAGGTGAGACCTGTTAAAAATTTTGTGGGAGGCCCAAGAGTGAGACCTTGATAAAATTTTGTGGAGGCCCAAGAGGTGAGACCTTGATAAAATTATGTGGAGGCCCAAGAGGTGAGACCTGTTAAAAATTTTGTGGAGGCCCAAGAGGTGAGACCTGTTAAAAATTTTGTGGAGGCTAAAGAGGTGACACCTGTTAAAATTGGTGTGGAGGCTAAAGAGGTGAGACCTGTTAAAAAATTTTGTGGAGGCCAAGAGGTGGACCTTGATAAAATTTTGTTGGAGGCCAAGAGGTGAGACCTTGAATAAAATTATGTGGAGGCCCAAGAGGTGAGACCTGTTTAAAAATTTTGTGGAGCCCAAGAGGTGAGACCTGTTAAAAATTTTGTGGAGGCCCAAGAGGTGAACCTTGTTAAAAATTTTGTGGAGGCCCCAAGAGGTGAGACCTTGATAAAATTTGTGGAGGCCCAAGAGGTGAGACCTTTAAAAATTGTGGAGGCCCAAAGAGGAGACCTGTTAAAAATTTTGTGGGCCCAAGAGGTGAGACCTGTTAAAAATTTGGGAGGCCCAAAGAAGAGTGAGCCTTGATAAAATTTTGTGGAGGCCCAAGAGGTGAGACAATTTTGTGGAGGCCCAAGAGGTGAGACTGTTAAAAATTTGTGAGGCCCAAGAGGTGAGACCTGTTAAAGAATTTTGTGGAGGCCAGAGGTGAGACCTTGATAAAATTTGGGAGGCCCAAGAGGTGAACCTGTTAAAAAATTTTGTGGAGGCCCAAGAGTGAGACCTCTTAAATTTGTGGAGGCCCAGAGGTGAGACTTTAACATTATGTGGAGGCCCAAGAGGTGAGACTCTAAAATTTTGTGGAGGCCCAAGAGGTGAGACCTCTTAAAAATATGTGGAGGCCCAAGAGTGAGACCTCTTAAAAATTATGTGGAGGCCCAAGAG
>ONZH01023188.1:0-37997 GCA_900303285.1 Rhinella marina
GCTTTACAAATATTAGATGGTTATTGGCATGTTCTGTGTATGTCATACAAGGTACCAAAGGTAGACTTCAAATTATAACTCGTGGCTTTATTCTTATATTCAGGTTATATTACACATTTTCATGTAATTCGTTTCACATAAGATGTTTGATATAAAACTGTCATTGAATTCTGTTAATATACTGTGTTTCAGTGTTATGGAATATTTGGCACAGAAGAAGGTGAAGCCGTTCACTGGGATAATGCCAGACGCGAATGTCAGTCCTTGGGAGGACATTTGGTCACCATAAATGATGATTTGGTACAAGGTAAGTCATCTATAGCTTACTATCATATTGTTGTAAATATTAAAGGTTTTCCAGGACTATAACATTGATAGTCTATTTTTAGGATAGGTCACCAGTGGTTGATTGATGGGGTCCAACACCTAGGACCATACCAGTCATGAGAATAAAGTGATCACTGTGGCCCGCCTCATTGCATCAGTGGGTATAGCAACCTTACTTTGGGCTGTGCCTGGTACTGCCACATTCAGAATGTACTCATTACAGTGACTGCCTTGGTACCCCATAACAGTCTCACGCCTCCATAAGTTTCAACTATAAGTGCCAGAAACTGAGAGATGGCCAAAGTGCCCACAAGTAGGCAAGATTTTGTCAAAGGGATAGGTCTTCAGTATTTGATTTGTGGGGGTCCAACACCCAGGATCCCTGAGGATCAGCTGTTTGAAAAGGCACTGGCACTCCATGAGCGTCGCGGTCTTCTCTGTGCTTATCAATCACAGTGCCTTGGATAGTGGCTGTACTTGGTATCGCAGCTCAATACTATTCAGTTCAATGGAGCTTAGCTGTGCCTAGGCCACGTGACCAATGACCATGGCATAGGAAAAACATGGAGAAGTCAGCGCCGCTCACTGGAGCACCGCTGCCTTCTCAAACAGCTGATTAGCGGGGGTCCCAGGTGTCGCACCCCACCGATCAGATACTATTGATCTATCCAGAGGATAGGGGATCAGTTCTAAAGTCTCCGAGACCCCCTTTAGAGATGCTGACCATTATTTCCATTTACATAACGTTTGTTAAATGTACAAAAAAAGTTTGTTTTTCTTCACCTTTCTCCAACGCCCGAAAATATATTTTTAATTATAACTGCCCACTCTTCTAGAAATGCCTATTATAGGAAATGTTCTATTTTTTGTGCAGCTTGGATGGGGACCCAAACAACAGTGGTGTGCATGAGGCCATAGGCTACATTTTCCTATATAATGATACAAATATCATGTGTTTTATTCCAGCTGTTTTGATGTCTAATTTAAAAGATATTAAGGTCGATGTCTGGATCGGGTTACATGACAAGAAGAGGGAATACAAGTTTGTTTGGACAGATCAAAGTGGAGTGCATTATACAAACTGGGCCAAAGGTCATCCAGTGATTCGCTGGTCTGTAAGTAATGTTTTTTTTGTATGCAGTGGGCTGTAGAAGGTGGCATGGTGCCTTGCTGGAGTTGGTGGAGCTGGAGAGGATAAGTGTGGTGCCTGTTGCAACAAGGGTGGTTGTAGTCCTCACGGTGGCTAATACGTCTCCTGCTTGAGCTCCCTGGGCTGTGCAGTGAGTGGAAGTTGCACGCTTTCTTCCTCAGACCACACCATGGACTTTTTGGGTCTCCTGCCTGGTGGTGGCTGGGATGACCTCGATGGTGAGTGTCCAGCAGACGGATGGTGGAGTCAATGACTAGGCCATTTGGTTGCAATAAAGACTCTCTTTACTGAATAGATGATAGGAGTTGCAGTACATATAGCAACAAAGGCATAGACGCCTAGTGGTGACTGTGAATATGGCGTACATACAGGAATAAATAAATATATATTTTTACACAGAAAAACATTATTTTGCACTTTGCAGTGTACCGCCACACTGGAGCAGAGCGCTGCAATAGTATTTACGATCCTATTGCATAGCTGTGCCTTTTGTGTGACATTATCGGAATACGTATTCTTTATCCCACATTTGCCATTTTTGTGTAGTACATTTCCCTATGCATCTCTTATCCCATTTACGTCTTGCACTCCAGTAGTGGTATGCGCTGAGCACATAGTAGATCTACTGCGCATGAGCTTAGTTTCAATATAAACTGAACTCCACCGCCTTCAATGCCTCAACTTGGACATGCACATGTGTTTAAAGGGACAAGGTATCCCTTTAAACACTGATGCTGCCATTACAAGTGACTTGTATTAACTTTAGCTACATGATAAATGCCATTTGCTGAAGTGAGACATCCCCTTTAAATTAACTCAATGCCCCAATAAGGGGGAGTTCATACTAGCATTGCGATTAAAATGGAAAATAACGAAATTGCTATAACAGAAAGCCAAACAGGACACTTTTTAGGCTAGTTTCACACGAACATTGTGTTTTGCAGTCCGCAAAAAAACGGATGATGTCCATATGGCATTCGTTTCTTTTGCGGATTCATTGTAACAATGCCTATCCTTGTCCGCAAAACGGACAAGAATAGGACATGTTCTATTTTTTTTTTGCGGGCTACGGAAGGGACATACAGATGCGGGCAGCACACAGTGTGCTGTCAGTATTTTTTGCGGACCCATAGAAATGAATGGGTCCGCATCCTATCCACAAAAAATGCGGATCGGAGCCCGCAAAATATACTGTCGTGTGAAAGAGGCCTAATTGGGAGAAAATAGGTAACAACACATACTGGGGTACATTTTGTTGTGAAAGTAAAAATTTGGGATCTGGTAGTAATTTTTCATTTTCTCAGTCTTTTAAATTTTTTGACAAGTGTGCGTGTGTAACACCTATTTGGTCAAAGGTGCCCTTTCCACCCCTTAAAATGTTTGTACAGGGGTGCACTTCCCAAAATGGGGTCACTTCTTGGGGTTTGCAATTTCTGGGGACCTCAGGAATTCTTAACATGCGCCATGGCACATAAAATCCTTGTCTACCAATTAAGTCCTGCCTGCAAAATCCATATTATTTATTATTAACGCGCCATTCATTCCATGGCGCTGTTGATATGAAAACGGACATACATACATAATACAGACAATTGTAATAAGCATGAATAAGACGAGTTACAAACTGCTACAGAAGGAGAGAGGACCCTGACAATCTACAAGGTTTGGAGGAAGGACACAGTAGGTGAGGGTAAAGCTGGTCATGGCGGTTATAGCAGAGTTGGCACACAGTTGGTGCACAAAAGTGATCGACTTAGAAGACCGCTCCCGACACAATGACATTAGATTTAGGGGAATACCAGAAGAGGTGAAACCTGACCAGCTGCACGATTTTTTGATTGATTTTTTTGCAATTTTGCTGCCCAATACGCCTCAAACAGAGCTCTTTATTGACAGGGCTCATAGAATTCGGAAACCGAAGAAATTGCCTGCAGCAGTGCCTAGAGATGTTCTGGCATCAAATTAACCTTTTTTTTCACGTCAAGAAAACTTGATGGTGGTTGCCAGAAATAATCCGGAAGTACCGTAAAGATTCCGTTCCATCTCCCTATACACGGATTTATCTGCAGTTACTTTGGCCAAAAGACGAGAATTTCAAGAAGCTACTAAAATCCCGAGAGCTCATAAAATACCGTACAGATGGGGATTCCCAGCTAAATTGCTGATTGCGAGAGATGGTGGAAAAGTGGTGGAATCCAGTCCAGCGGAGGCGACACAACTGATATCTAGTTGGAACTTGGATCTTCCTCCTGGCTCTGCGTCAACATCTAAACCTGCTTCGCCTACTCAACTGGAAGAAGAATGGTCAGTTGTCCATTCACGTGGCTCTCCAAATGACAAGATTGTGAGAATGTCTGTTTTCTTCACATCTAGGTTTTCTTTTTTTCTCTCTCATATAATAGTTCTTTTGTCTCGGCCCTAAGTGGCCGAATCTGGGAGTGACTCCTACTTTATTTCTCGGTTGATAACGCCGTATTCTTTCTAATAGGCATTAATGTATTCCAGTCCATGGAAACCAATATGTTGTGTTTCTGGTTACTCGTTTATTATTTTTTATTATTTTTGATCTTTTTTTTCTTTTTGCCAGAGATAAGATTTTTTTTCACATCTAATCTTGAATGGGAACATACAGTATAAAAATATAGTCATATGTATACCTTGTGCTGTGGGGTTTCTGGGTGTGGGAAGATCGGCTTCCAGCATTTTCAATAATCTACCAAACGGGTTTGATAAGGATGGCTCTCAAAGGGAGCCACAAAGTTTGTTTCTCTGCTCCAAATTAAAGTAATCCTAGGATTTTACATGCATGGAAGAAACAACACTGACACCTTGTAGGGTCAAAGAGGTTCTTGTTTATTAGAGGAGGGTACAAGGGTTATATACCCCAGGGAGGAGTGAATCCTCCCTGAGGGTTAGGATATATTTTATTGGTTAGTAATGCAAAATAAAGTTTCACTTCTGCGCATCTAGTCTAGCTAAAGAATGTAAACTACAGATAAGGGCAGGAGTGGTTCCGGAGCCGGAGCCATCTTGTAATGGCTTCACATCTTCAGTCTTCATATCCATAACAGGTTCTTAAATTTACTTCAATTAACACAAAGGGCCTTAATAGTCCCTTTAAAAGATCTCAGTTGTGGTGAGATGCAATTAAAGAGAAAACTGATATCTTATGTATTCAAGAGACACACTTAGTCAAAGCTGATCTCCACAAAAAAATTTCCAGTTATAATTTCCGCTTCAGGTGATGTAAAAAAGAGGGGGGTCTCTATAGCCTTTAGGGACACCCTAGCATTTTAATTAATAGATTCACACATAGATGAAGGGGGAGGATTTGTGATACTTAACTGTGAAATTAATAACATGCTGTTTACTTTGGTAGCGGTGTACGCGCCTAACAAAAAGCAACTTAGATGTTTTAAGAAGCTTTTTGTGTAGGTTGATACGCTAAAGAAGAGATAATCTTTATATGGGCAACTTCAATTCGCTTATGTGGCCTGAATTAGACTCAACGGCTAAATTTAAGACCTCTGGTCTTTCTAAATTGTTCCAGCTTATCCATACAGAAGGATTACTAGATATTTGTCGTTTGCAGTATTCTACAGAAAAGGACTTTAGTTTCTTTTCATCTGCCCATAAGACATATTCCAGGATTGATCTCTTCTTGGCGGATCATAACACTTTTCAAAGGGTTTCCTCCTGTAAGATTGGGTATATTAGCTGGTCTGATCATGCTCCTATATTTATTGAGTTGACTGAACAATATAATTCAGCCCCGAGGGTCCCCTGGAGGATTAATGGTAGAACCTTGCATTCTCCAAAATACCTCCCTCAGTCCAAAATAGCATTACAGGAATTATTTTCCTTTAATGATAATGATGAAGCAGGCATTACATCTATATGGTGTGCCCATAAAGCTTTTATGCGTGGTGATTATATTAGCTTGGCGTCAAAAGATAAAAAGGAGAGAGAGAAACAGGTAGTACAACTTACTGAGTCCATTATTAAAGGGGTTGTCTGGGTTCACAGCTGAACCCGGACATACCCCTAATTTCACCCAGGCAGCCCACCTGATTGGATCGTGCAGGGCAACGTTTTTTTGTTTACATTATACACAGTGTGTTCGGTGATGTCACTGGCTGTAATGGGCCGGCTTTAGCACTGCCCTAGCTGTTTTACTGGCTAGGGCCGCGCTAAAGCCCGCCCATCAGCGCCGGTGACGTCACTGCTGGGTGGAACCGGGCTAAATGCCTTTGCCCTGCGCTAATTAGATGCTCCGATGCCCTAGTCAGGCGGGCTGCCTGGGTGAAAGTAAGGGTAGGTCCGGGTTCAGCTCTGAACCCGGACAACCCCTTTAAGCTTAGTCAACTGAATAAAGCTTCATATGACCCAGGGAGGGAACAGAAACTAAAAGATCTACACCATAAGCTTCATCTTCTCCAACTACATAAATGTGCCCTAACTCTGAGAAGGCTTAAAGCTACGTATTATGGACACGATAACAAAGCCTCGTCTCTTTTAGCGTCCAGATTAAAAGTCCTCCACGCTAGGTCCAAGGTTCCTCTTTTTATATACCTCAACTGGGGATAAGATCTTTAACCCTAAAGATATCACTGATACAATTGCGCAATTTTACTCAAAGCTCTACAATTTAAAGGAAGATAACTTCACACCACAACCTGAGCAGACGGCCATTGATAATTTCCTTAATTCAGTACAATTGCCGTCCTTGGAGGAGTCCTCATTGGAACATCTTTCTGCAGAGTTTTCTATTACTGAGATATCTGCTTCGGTTAGATCTATAAAACCGAATAAGACTCCTGGCCCAGATGGCCTCTCTAATGATTATTATAAGCAATTTGCACCCATAGTTATCCCATATCTTCATAAAATGTTCAATCATATACGTCTGGAGTCTTTCCCGAAGAAATGCTTTCTGCAACTATAGTTGCATTGCCAAAACCATGGAAATCACTGGATAAGCCGCAGAACTTTCGTCCGATCTCTCTGTTAAATACAGATTTGAAATTGTATACCAAAATTTTATCCACTAGGCTTGCTGCAGTTCTTCCTTTGTTGGTGCATGATGACCAGGTAGGATTTATCCAGGGCAGACAATCAGTGGATGGGACGAGGAGGTTCTTGGATATGATGGGAAAAGTGGAGGACTGTCGGATGCCTTCTCTACTTCTGTCCCTTGATGCAGAGAAGGCATTCGACAGGGTACACTGGGGATATTTGGGTGCGGTTCTAACTAAATTCGGGATTTCATGCCTGGCTAAACAAGCTATGTTAGCATTATATTCAACACCGACTGCAAAAGTAATAGCTTCTGGACATCCATCAGACTCCTTCACCATTACGAATGGAAATAGGCAGCAGTGTCCCCTTTCCCCCTTGATATTCACCTTAATTATGGAACCCCTGGCGGAACTCATTAGAACCTCCAATGTTATTTCAGGCATTAACATGAATGGCACAGACCACAAAACAGGATTATTTGCGGATGACGTTATCATAGCCCTGACCAACCCACAAGGGTCGCTACCAGCAGTTATGAATATATTATCACAATTTAGTGAATTGGGCATTCAAGTTATATAGAAACCCCAAATTTAAAGCCCTCATATACTACCAAGAAAAAAACTACAAGACAGGGAAAATAATCTTTAAAAAATATATTTATTGAAACTTCAATTTAAAATACACTATTGAAAGCAGTTACTGTATCTGGTACATAGGTGGTAGTGTAGTCACACAAAAGCAGCGGGTAATGCGGGGCAGAATGGGGGGGTCACAGTACACACCATATAAATAAATAATTGACACACCTACTGATGAAGCATCATTGCGAAACACTCATCGGGGTTCTGGGCAGTCTGGAATGTCAAGTATTGTGTACTTTACACTATATTATGTGACTTTTAATGTGTTTGTCAGTATTGGTTTCTCATGATTTGCGGACTACCCGCTTTATTCATATACATTATTATTACTTTTTTATATAAGTCCTAATACTGCTTATGTTAAGGTGAATTATTTATATGGCGTGTACTGTGACTCCCCCATTCTGCCCCTCATTACCTGCTGCTTTTGTGTGACTACACTACCACCTATGTACCAGATAACTGCTTTTAATCATGTATTTTAAATGGAACAAGCAAGTCTCCATTCTTTCCTGCTTTTTTTTTAGCAGAACTTTATTAACAACATAACACTATGTCTGGAAACAGGCAATCCCCTAATGTAGTTGTTGCAATATACAGAATAAGGCTACATTCACACGAACGTATGAATGAGTCCGCATCCGTTCCATTCATTTCTATGCTCCGTTGCTTTGTGCCACGGCCCAGAAAAAAATAAATAAATAAAAACATGCCCTATTCTGATCCGCAATTGCGGTCTTCAAATTATGGAACGCACATGGGCCGGTATCCATGTTTTGCAGATCCGCAAAACACCATGTTCTTGTGATTGTAGCCTAATAAGCATTATTCTAACACCTCCACTCAACAACTACTTATCCTGTTAGTCCCATAGCTGGCTTGACCTGTAGAGCTGCTTTCAGATATCTAAGAACCATTGCTAGGGTCTCAAAAGATCCAGGGCCCAAGCACCAATGCATATGGCCCAATTCTCTAATTCAGTCACATGTAACTAACATCACTCTGCCCCAGCCACCGCCAACATGCATTCCCATGTAAATAACATCACCACCCTCAACTTTCAGTCCCATGTAAATAACTTCCCTCCCTTCAGCCCTAACCACAACTACCAGCATTGCCTCTCTCTTCACTTACCTCCCCTCATGTACAAACCTTGTCTAATCTTCTTCTCCCCAGACTTCACTGCTAAGCCAGCCTCTCCTGAACTGGTCACATGATGGTGACATCATCACAGGTCCTTTTCAGCTACTGCATTTAGAACTGATCACATGACCTGTGATGTCATCACAGGTCATTCAGCTCTTACAGGGCATTAGATTCAATTGTACTGCTGTCCTGAGGATAGCAATACAGTTGTATCTATCTGGCAGGCAGGACATTCAGGACCTGGGACAAAACATCAGGGGCCAGGCCCCAAATCTTTACAGCATTCCAGTCTCTTTGACATGGGTTACTTTTGTATCACCCCCATTCCCTCATAGATTGTAAGCTCTTGTGAGAAGGGCCTTCACTCCTAGTGTTTTAGTTACTTATTACCCTGTCATTTTGTGATATCTTTTGATTTGTACTTGAACCCTCTGAATTGTAAAGCGCTGCAGAATATTGTGGCTCTATAAACAAATGTTATTAATATTTTTAAGATTATTATTCACACTTAGATGTTGTTACATACATTCCTGTCACTGAATATCGGTTCCATTTATTTTATTTTGGCGCCGAGCATATGGATTCCTGTAAGTTTCAGTTATATAAATGAGACAGCCAAAGGCAGTATACTGTTAGCACGGTGTGTAATATGAAAAAGGCTATGAAGCTGTAACCTTCTCTTTTATTGGTAGTAGATTGTGACAGGAAAGGTGAAACAGGATAAAATAAGGGGCCTTTCAGACGGCCATGGTATTGCGGATCCGCAATACCACGGATGCTGACGGTGTGTGTTCCGCAAATTTGTGGAACACACATCGCCAGCACCCCATAGAAGATGCCTATTCTTGTCCGCTATTTTCTATATTTTCTTGCGGATATCAATAGTACAGTGCAAAGGATACAGATAATCTGCTATACATACAGTAACATGAGGTAATAATTCAATCACAATGCAGCAAACATACAATAAATTACATTATAATGACACATGGATAGTGCCCTTACCGACTATGCTTGAAACAGGCAGTAGACAAGCGAATTTGAATCTTTTCAGATTTGCTTCGGAAGAATCTTCTTAAATCTTCGTAAGCTATCGCTATGTACGCATTATATGATTTGTATGCTAATGCTATGCATTTGATAATTTGTACGCTACTGCGTACATATTAAGTAGCGTTCTTTTACTGTATGTTCATTATTTGTGTGGGCCTAGACAATAATACGCTAAAGATTTGTACTCACTTTGTAGACTGATGCGTACATATTCGTGGGAATGTTCACAGAACACAAATTTTTTTTACGCAACTTGGCCCGAATCAAATCTTATCCAAGGCAAATCTTTTAAAAAACTTGGCGAATATTCGCTGAAGCAAATCTTTGAATATTCGCTCATCTCTAGGTTTGCAGCTAGGACAGAACAGGCAGCCTGAGACAAATGGAAAATAAAAACCAGCTGAACGCTGCCTGCATATAAGGTCGGGTTTGTCTATTTCCTGCAGAATTGCACAGAAATTCTGCAATAAAGCATATTCCAAATTCCCATTCACATGCATAGTAAATCACAGAAAAAGGGTTTTAATGCACAAAAATAGATGCAAACAATATATACTGTATAAACTAAGACCTCATTCTGATATGATAAAATCTGAGACTCTTAGCCAATATATTTTGATCAAAACACATCTGTGCCCGCCTACCCAGCGTCACGGTGGTCTCAGGTCAGGCAGGTCCTACGCTAAACCTAACTATGCCGTTGGGCATCTATATCTAGGAGCATGGACACTGCACATATAGGTGTGTTGCTCCTAGTAACCTCTATGTGCATACAGCAACCAATGAGAGGAGGAGCAAACACACAGATGTGTTTTGATCAAAATATATTGGCTAAGAGTCTCAGATTTTATCATATCAGAATGAGGTCTTAGTTTATACAGTATATATTGTTTGCATCTATTTTTGTGCACTAAAACCCTTTTTCTGTGATTTACTTTGATATATATAGCCACTGACATCCGCAATCATTATCACATCATGCAGGAAGTTTTTTATCCTTTTTTATCCTTTTGTTTCTGTGAGTTTTGCTTAGTTTATCACATGCATAGTACTGCAGATTTTCACATGCATCGTACTGCAGAGTGGAGTATATAACAGATACACCACATATGAGCATACTGTATACTCACAAGGGGCTAATTTGATCTGCACTATTTGATTGCATTTGACATACATTAAAATGTGTCATTTATTTCTGAATTTACTCTTTTTAAGATTGATTGTGTGGCTTTACAAGTTGGAAGCGTATTGGACACTGGAACCTGGATCAGTCAGGATTGTAGTGTGAACAGAGGATACATCTGCCAAAAATATCAGGGTAAGTTCAGACATGGCGGAAATATTTCCTTCCTGTAGGTGCTCTAATCAGATGTGCATCAGTAACAGTGATTTACAAAAATAACCCACACCCTTAACAGTGACAGAGCTCCTTTCCCTCTGTGACCTCCACAACACCCTGCCATCTTAACAGGGACTTCTACAGCACCCTGCCCCTTAACACTGACCTCCATAGCAGACCGTACCCTTAACTGTGACCTTCACCGTTTCCTGCCCCCCATAACACAGAAATTCAGAGCATCCGCCCCTTTAACAGTGACCTCCACAGCATCCCTCCCTCTTAACAGTGACCTCCACAGCGGCCCGCCCCAATGGTCCAGTTTTAGGCCGGACAGTCTGGCTTTCAGAATCCCTGCCCTCCATCCAGCGCAGTGCCTGGACAAACATGGGATGTCCTTTTGAACAGCACTGTGTTGTCTGAGCATGAGCTGAAGGGAGAAATTCACCCTCCCTCCCGCCCCTGCAGCTGACAGTTGATTTTTACCTGCATTTTTTTTCAGTCCCCATCAGTTGCAGAGCGGCAGGGGCATGGTTTAACAAGGGGGGTGATTTAGTCGGACTGGGGGTGGGTTTTTAAGTCCATCTTTTGTGGGTGGCTTGTATGGCCACCCTACCTGCCCTCTTAACTGTGTCCTCCTGGTGTAAAACTGTGTGTATGTGGAGACTAATTGCCTTTGAGCTTCTTTTGGCTGATAAGGGTCATGTGACCAGGCTTCTATTGGCTAATGCATTTTTTTGGGAATATCTCAGAGCTGGTATGTCCTAGTGAGCTGAGATCCGGACACCTGATGTACCTGTGTGCCACATTTTGTGATTGTTAATGCGACGGTGCGGATTCCTTTAGCGGACATACATACACACACACTCAGCTTTATGTATTAGATTCCACTATAATTCTACCTGTAGGGCCAGGTTCGCATCTCCGAAGAACAGAAAAATAAAGAGATAAATGGATCCTGTATTTTAAGCATCCATTATGCTCATTTATGCACATTTGGCATCTGTTTTAGCCATTTCCGTGACAGGACTATTTTTCCCATCTAAAATAACAGATCTCAGGCGGAAATGGCTAAAATAGACACCAAATGTGCAGAAATAATGAATCTCCCCCAATTTGTTTGTCTCGTCCATGGTCATCTACTCTTGCAATTTGGACAGACAGTCAGCAGCTACTTGTCCTATCATATTATATTTTTTTCCTTTTAGATTTATACCTATTAGATAATAGTTTGTTGACTTCTGTTACCATGTGTATTTCCAAGTCTGATGGTTATCTCCACCACTCCTCCTGCCCAGGGCCGGCTCCAGGTTCATTTGGGCCCTTGGGCGATAAATATCAGTGGGCCCCCTTGTGGCACATGTCAAATGTTACCAGGGCATCTGAGAGTGTTAAAAAAAGGAAGCACATGCTTCTTACTCAGAACCGCCTTCCCCTCAGATCCTGTTCTATAAATAGGCTGCATTTATAGCCTGTACTAGCCTTCCAGGCTCATTATTAGTATATCCCAGTTCAGGCCACTAGGTGGCAGCACTAAATTGTGATAGTGATTTCTATACAGAATAATGGAGCCATTTCCATTATTCTGTATAATTTGCAATCTGATGAAAAGTACTAAAAAAAGGAAAAAAAAACTAAATAGAAAAAGCCTGAATTGCCGTTTTTTCATCACTTTATCTCCCAAGAAAATTGAATAAAAAGTGGTCATCATACACACCTTAAAATTGTATTGTCAGAAAAGACAGATTTCCCTTAAATGAGCCCTCACACATCTCCGTAGACACAACTATAAAAAAAGTTATGGCGTCACCGGGGAGCGGGCATTCTGTTAGGGTTGCCACCTTTCCCAACAAAACATAATAGTTACACAAATTAAAAAGATTGGTGTGTGTATTTAAGTTTTATTCAGCCTCTATTTTTTAAATAATTCTGCTGGGATTTAATCTCACAGCCATCTACATTAAAGGCACCTTAACCACTGATCTATAGAGCTTCATGTTAACCTGCAATGAATATATCATGGCTAAAAACCTTAGTAGTAGTTTCCCACATATTATGCATTCATATATATCAGAGGTATGATTATATATATATTTTTTTAGTAATTACATATTTATTGTGTGCCATACATTTTTTTTACAATTACAAAAAAAGTGAAATGATACTTGTGCAGTATAGGAATACCTAATACATGAGAAACTACTAAGAGGTTTTCTCTGTCACAGCTTAGCATTGAGCTCTATACTGTAGCTCAGTGGTTAAAGGGGTTCTCCGGGAATTAAGAAAATGAAAATACGCAAATATTACTTTATTATAAATATATTCCCAAATACCTTTGATTAGTTATAATGGCTTGTTTTGTCTAGGGAGCAATGATTAGGAAAAACAAAATGGCTGCCGTCCTGTTAGTGCACACAAAACCTGTCCTAATCACACAGGAGGACAAGTTACTTCACAACACTGAGAGAAATAGCTGCATTATCCTACTCTCTGCTCTGCTTGTCAGAGATTATGACCCTGACTACAGTTTAATATCATAGTTAGCTGAATCTTTCTGGGAATTAAGTTCATGAGGAGACATGAAGTACAGAGAGGACGGACTGTGGTAATGGAGACTGCATACAAGAGCTGCTGCTCATTATCCACATCTGCTCATAAACTCCATTCCTACAGAGATTCAGCTGCAGATCTTATCATCTGTATTTAGGATCATAGTTCCTGACAAGTAGGAGAGGAGGATGAGGCAGCTCTTTAGCTCAGTGCTCAGAAGTAACTTGTCCTGCTGTGTGATTAGGACAGTTTTTGTGTCTACTAATAGGACAGTGGCCATTTTGTTTCTCCTAATGATTGCTCCCCAGAAAAAAATGAGGCATTTGGGAATATATTTATAATTAAGTAATATTAGGGATGAGCGAACTTTTGAAAAGTTCGGTTCGGTTCGGCGAACTTTCGTGAAATTCAGAT
The DNA here is from genome assembly GCA_900303285.1 of Rhinella marina. Lineage (NCBI taxonomy): Eukaryota > Metazoa > Chordata > Amphibia > Anura > Bufonidae > Rhinella > Rhinella marina. The sequence goes on from ONZH01023188.1 coordinate 13,640, forward strand.
TCGTACCAACCGAACCTAAAACGAACCTTGCTATAACGGCTGAATAATTGCAGCTACAATAGTGGGAGTCTGATAGGGTATAGTTTCGTTTAGTTGCAGTTGCTATTACAATGAAAAAAGTTGAAAAAATCAAAGTGCAAAAATAGTCGTCGACAGCCAGGTCGACAACATTTGACAGCACTGAAGATGTCCGCTGGAGCAGTCCATGTCATGCCAGAGCACCAAAAACACACGGTAGATCGTGGCACCAGCCCAAGAATAGGCTGCGTTGAAGTCGATGCGGTCTCAGTCACATCACAGGTCAGAAGACAGACAGGCGTACTCCAGCACTTGTATAGCACCCAGGCCAGTATAGTTGAGAAGAGACAATTGACGGAGGAGGAGACGGCAGCACTTGTATAGCACCCAGTCCAGTATAGTTGAGAAGAGACAATTGACGGAGGAGGAGGTGGCAGCACTTGTATAGCACCCAGTCCAGTATAGTTGAGAAGAGACAATTGACAGAGGAGGAGGCGGCAGCACTTGTATAGAACCCAGTCCAGTATAGTTGAGAAGAGACAATTGACGGAGGAGGAGGCGGCAGCACTTGTATAGCACCCAGGCCAGTATAGTTGAGAAGAGTCAATTGACAGAGGAGGAGGCGGCAGCACTTGTATAGCACCCAGGCCAGTATAGTTGAGAAGAGACAATTGACGGAGGAGGAGGAGGCGGCAGCACTTGTATAGCACCCAGTCCAGTATAGTTGAGAAGAGACAATTGAAGGAGGAGGAGGCGGCAGCACTTGTATAGAACCCAGTCCAGTATAGTTTGAGAAGAGGCAATTGGACGGACGGAGGAGGCGGCAGCACTTGTATTCAAACCCAGTCAGTATAGTTGAGAAGAGGCAATTTGACGGAAGGAGGAGGTGGCAGCACTTTGTATAGCACCCAGTCGGCAGTATAGTTTTAAGAAGAGACAATTGACGGAGGAGGAGGAGGCAGCGGCACTTGATAGCACCCAGTCCAGTATAGTTGAGAAGAGACAATTGACGGAGGAGCGAGGCGGGCAGCACTTGTATAGCACCCAGGCCAGTATAGTTGAGAAGAGACAATTGACAGAGGGAGGAGGCGGCAGCCATTGTATATGAACCCAGGCCAGTAATAGTTGAGAAGAGACAATTGACGGAGGAGGAGGCGGCAGCACCTTGTATAGGACCCAGTCCAGTATAGTTGAGAAAGAGACAATTGACAGCAGGAGGAGGCGCAGCACTTGTATAGCACCCAGTCGCAGTATAGTTGAGAAGAGACATTGACAGAGGAGAAGGGGGCAGCACTTGTATAGGCCCCAGGGCCAGTATAGTTGAGAAGAGACAATTGACGGAGGAGGAGGCGGCAGCACTTGTATAGCACCCAGTCCAGTATAGTTGAGAAGAGACAATTGACGGAGGAGTAGGCGGCAGCACTTGATAGCACCCAGGCCAGTATAGTTGAGAAGAGACAAGTTGAGGAGGCAGCTTCAGCAGCTCTTGATTGCACCCAGTATGTTTCCAAATAGACAATTGACGGTGGGGGCATTAGTAGAGGCAGTATTCTTTTGGACCCAGAAGGGCCTAGTACAGAGAACTGAAGTTGGAAGCTAAGAATATGCACGCTTGTAAAAATCAGTTTTTATACATGACAAAATGTTGATGTAGAGTTCAGCACAGGACAGTCAACCTTAAAAAAAAACCTGTAACATTACAGCTAGTCTAGTAGGATACGGATACGGTTAAATAGACAGCTAACCTCACCCACAGAATCCATGAGGTGAATAAAGGACATTTAAAAAGGCACAGATTCAAGAAGGCTTTATGCCAGTTCCATTATCCAAAAATACGTGTCCAATTTTCATGAAATGGACACCTCACTGGCACTCGCTTTACAAATTGACGCAACTAATCTGATGTCAAACCTGTTGAATCTGGGCCTATGGCTGTTGGCGAGACATATATATATATATCTTTGTTACACCAGTTTGATGTCCTAACCGCGTGCAGCGCCCAACCCAATGGATGTATGCTTTTGTGTTTTTTTAGTGCTGTCACCAGCTGGCTTAAAGGGAACCTGTCATCTCGGAACCCCCCCTGAACTAGAGTAAGCGTTGTATAGTGTAAGTGATGCTGAATCCGAATATGTAAGCTTTATCTTCATACTCACTTCCATTCTGACGCTGTGCTCCCACAAACCTGCAGTAAAATGCACTCAGTGGACTCTTCTTTGAGTCCTCTCCATTATGTGAGTGAGCACCGGAGTCCACTGAGTGCATTTTACTGCAGGTTTGTGGAGCACAGTGTCGGAATGGAAGTAAGTATGAAGTTAAAACTTACATATTCGGATTCAGCATCACTTACACTATACAACACTTACTCTAGTTCAGGGGGTGTTTCGGAGATGACAGGTTCCCTTTAAAGGATAAGTCCGGGCAATTTATAAGTTTCTGGTTCAAGTAAGGGCACAGAAAGTTATTAATTGCCTGGACTTATCTTTTAAAGTGGGTAGGGGAAAAACCCCTGATGGGGTATGGGAGTGACCTTCCCGCCCTCTCTTTGGTCACTCCCAAAAAACCTCACCCTATGGGTACCTTCACATGTGGCTGCGGGTCTGCTGAGTAAAATCCACAGGGCATTTTTATACCGTTCACCAAACGGCGTTCAGTACTATGGTGCCGTCCGGACATACGCAGTTCTGCGCTGAACTGGGTATTTGCGTCCAGCCCCATAGTACTGAAGGTGGCATAAAATCAGCCAACGATGCGCTGTGGATTTTAGGCAGCAGAGAACCCCAAAAAAGCATCCCATTGTAAAGGCACCCGTAAATAAGGCAAGTTAACCTGCCTTTCAGCAACTGTTTGTTGCTGTAACTAACTGTGGAGGTTTTTTATATCACAGTTGAAGGACAGCAGCCTCCGTGATATATACCCCATAGACAGCCTTATTCCACGCGTGACTGCATGAGAGGCGTGAAATCATTCGCACAGAGAAGAACCCCATCGGGATTTGCGGTGCGAGATTTTACTACTCTCATGATATCAACAAAATACCTCAAGAACAGTTAGTACCCGCTCACAAAACGGTGAGTAGTGTTCCTTGGCACGGGTGCCAGGGATAGAACCCCACGGCTATAGTTCACAAAAGGTGAAATCCCCACTTTGTGAAGCATAGTCGTGGGGATTATTTTAGGGATGGTACTGTTCTTGGGGTATGGGTTGGACGGTGCACCGGTGTGAGGCATTAAGCTGGTGTGGAGATGTTAAATGGCCAACACACCATGGGCATTAAATTTGGAGATGGGGTTCTGTTTATTTAAATGTATCCGAATTAAGTAGGGAATTTTTAAGGTGATTTTGTTTAATTTGGGGTCTAAGGGGGGAACATTACTTAATAAGTTAAATTACGGATTTTTACGTTGGGCACATATTTGGGATATTAAGGTCAGTTTCTTGGACACACGGATTGCCATGCAAGACGGGTGACTGATGACTTAGTCATTCACATCAGGCAGGGGGGTGGTATAATCCGATGTAATCCAGGCACGATTCATCTTTATAAAAGTCAGCATCTCAACACTGTGGCAAGAGAGCCTCGTTCTTTGCGGTGTTACGATGTTACCCGCCACACTGAACACCCTCTCTGACGCAACACTACTGGCTGGGCAGGACAGCAGAGCCAAAGAAAACTCTGCCAGTTGAGGCCAAATGTCCAGTTTCTCTGCCCAGTACTGCACGGGGTCGGTGACACTTTGGGGCAGGGTACAATCCAGGTAGGCAGTGACCTGGTGGGTGAGCTCATGCTGGTCCACGCCATGAGTCCGGTGTTGTGTCCCCTCTTCAGCAGCTGGCTGCATGAAATCGCTCATCAGCGATTGGAGGCTGTAGCGACTTCTCACGCCTCCACTAGTGGTGGTGGTAGTGGAGCGCGCTGGTTCCCCCCGAGCGGATGTTGTCTGGGAACCTGGCTGGTCTCGCTGGTAAGTTGAGACCAACTGACTGGTGAGTAGGTCCCGGTAGTACCCCAGTTTTGCCTCCCTCTCTGATGGCGGAAAAAATTCAGCCATTTTGCGGCGGAAGCGAGGGTCCACCAGGGTGGCCAGCCAGTATTGGTCCCTCTGGCGGATGTCCACAATCCGGCTGTCACTCCTCAGACACTCCCGCAGGCACCTTGCCATCTGCACCAAGGACAATGAGCGCCTCTCCTCTCCACTGTCCTCGGTATAGTTCCAGGGTCTGCTGGGGTCTTCCTCCGCTTCCTCTACCACCTCATCCTCCATCTCCTCCTGTGATTGAGAGGCAGAGAAGCCAGGTGGCGGTGTGTGGAATGGCTGGGCGTACACATCTTCCTCCTCCTCACCCTCCATCTGCACTTCATCCATCTCTGGGCTCAAGGCGATGTTCAGCCTTGGAGTGGTGGCCTGGGAATCCTCGCTGATGATGCTTTTCAGCGCACTTTCCAGAACATGGACGAGTGGGATGATGTCGTTGATCCCATAGTCCTGCCTGCTCACAAACAAAGTCACGTCCTCAAAAGGGATCAACAATTGGCAGACTTCACGCATCATCTGCCAGTGTGTGACTTGGAAGTCGCAGTGTGGCGTGAAGCTGCCTGATTGGCCCATGAGGTAGTCTGTAACGGCTGACCTTTGCTCGTACAGGCGGTCCAGCATATGGAGGGCAGAATTCCAGCGTGTTGGCACGTCGCAGATTAGCCGATGTTGGGGCAGACTGCGCTGTCTCTGGATCCTTAGCAGGGTGTTCCTTGCAGTGTAGGAGTGGCTGAAGTGTTTGCACACTCTGCGTGACATCCTCATAAGGTCTTGTAGTGCAGGAAATGATCTAAGAAACCTGTGCACTATGAGGTTTATCACATGTGCCATACAAGGTGTATGACTCAGCCCTCCCTGCTGCACTGCAGAGACAATGTTCCTCCCATTGTCTGCTACCACACTTCCCACCGTTAGTTGACGTGGGGTCAGCCATTGATTGATCTCCTCCCTGATGGTCCGGAGGAGCTCCAGCCCACTGTGGCTCCGTTCACCCAGGCTCACCAAATGGAGGACAGCCTGAGAGCGCCGGGCCTGACATCGGTGGTAAGACACCGGGGCAGGTTGGACTGCTGTCAAAGCGGCGGATGGTTGCAAGGTGGTGGAGGCAGAACTTCTGCTTCCCGCTGCTGGCCCCCTAAAGCACCGTGGAGGTGACAGTGGCAAGAATGGGCCAACTTCCTGATGGTCTTCTGGGAGGATGTTGACCCAATGGGCAGTAACAGACATGTACTGCCCTTGGCCATAATTTGAGGACCAGACATCAGCACTCAGGTGCACGGTCTTGGACACCGAGAGTCCCAATGAGTCGCCCACCTTTTTCTGCACATAACTGTGCAGTGATGGGACAGCTTTGCCAGAGATGTAGTGGCGGCTGGGGACTCGCCATCTGGGGTGCGCACACGCCATGAAATCCCTGAAAGGCTGGGAGTCCACGAGGTTGAAGGGCAGGGACTGAAGCACCAGCAGCTTAACCAGGTGTCCGGTCAGTTTCTGGGCCATGGGATGGCTGCTGGAATACACCTGACGTCTGCCCATGGACTCAGTCACGGATTGCTGCCTCATTAGCGGTGTAGATGGCAGTGACACTGTGCTGGTGCTGGCACCTGAGGCTGACGAGCCCTGAGTTCCACTGAGAGGATGCTGCATGATGGGATCTGCAGTGTATGGTGCATCCTGACAGGAGGTGGTATTGGGGTCACGGTTCTTCCAGGCCTGTTGGTGTTGCCTTTCCATGTGCTTTCGCATCGATGTTGTCCCGAGATTATCACCCCTGCCACGACTGACCCTCTCATTGCACAGCAGGCACAAAGCGATGTGCTTATCTTTCCCCAGGCGGAAGAACTGCCAGACGACAGAGGACCGTGGTTTGCTGACAGCCACGGGGGGTCTTGCTGCCTGTTGACTGCCACTGCTGCCTGAGGGTGCCCTCTCAGGACCAAGGCTTTGAGAGGGTGATCTCTGCCTGGTAGCTTGGCTTCTACCCCTCCCTCTTGTGCCTCGGTTCCTTGAAACAGTGGGATGTTGCTGCGTCAGTGGCACCTCTATTTCCTCCCCTGATGATGAGGATGAAGCTGCTTGAGGGCGCCACGTCCGATCAGCGACATCGTCATCAAACTCGTCACCACTGCTACTTTCCTCCGGTGGCTGGGACAGAATATCAGGTGTGGCACTGGATGCCCCTCCCTGGCTCTGTTGACTGCTTACAGCCAACACCTCCTCTGGAGTCTCACTACGTTCCACCCGCTGACTTTGGTGGACTTCCTCCTCCTCCTCCTCATCACTAAAAAGTGGTAGAGACTCCAAGGGCAGATCAAGGTTTGCCAACAGTTCCCTGGCAGAAGGTGCCCCAAAGGTGAGTGGCATTCTAATAACAGGGGACGGGGCAGAGGACTCTCGCTGACCGTCCCATGTAAGGGTGGTGTTGGATGATCCAGCGGATGCTTGACTCCTCGTTTGGGAGCTTTGGGCGGTGGAACTGGAGGATTGGGTAAGCCAATCTAGAACCGCTGGCTGTGTGGTTCTTACTTGACCAGTGGCCGTCAGGGGTAGCTGCACCCTGCTGCCACGCCTGTTACCCCGGCTGCCACCGGGCCTGGTGCTGCCACTTCTCCTACCCTCACCGCCTGCTGTTGCACTCCTTGCCTGGGAAGTGCTGGAAGTAGGACGCTTGGACATATTTTTATTTGTGTGGGGGAAAATTAAATGATGTATTTTTTTATACTTTTTTAAAACTTTATTTATTTTTTTATAACTTTTTTTAACTTTTTTTATAACTTTTTTAACTTTTTTTATTTAAACTTTGTTTATAACTTTTTTTGAGTTTTTTATAAACTTTTTTTGTTGCGGCTAAACGGGGTTGACGGCACCCAGCTGAGCAGCAACGTGTAGCGTGTACTATCGGTCACGGGACAGTAATGCTACCTGTCCTGACTCTTTTCTCTCACTATTTCTTTTTTTATCACCCTATCTCTCCCTAGATGTCACAATTTGTTTTATTTATATGGCTTTCTCTCCCTATCTCTACCTATCTCTTGCTTTCTCAGCCTCTTTCCATATCTATCACCTTAACTTCTATATCTAGCTTTCTCTTCCTATCTCCTGCTTCTCTCACTAAGGCTACTTTCACACTAGCGTTTTAAAATTCCGGTATTGAGTTCCGTCATAGGGGCTCAATACCGGAATAAAACACTTCAGTTTTGTCCCCATTCATTGTCAATGGGGACAAAACTGAACTGAAGACAACGGAATGCTCCTGAAAGCATTCCGTTCCGTCTTCAGACCGGAGAACAAACCGCAGCATGCTGCGGTTTGCTCTCCGGTCCAGGCATCCGCACCAAGACGGATCCGGAATGACCCCCAATGCAAGTCAATGGGGGTGGATCCGTCTGGTGTGACCACAATGGTAACCGGATCTGCCCTCCATTGACTTTCAATGGAGTTCATGACGGATCCGGCTACACATACACACATACAGACATAGACATACACATAAACATACACAGACATATACACATACATACTTACATGCACCCCGGCAGGTCTTCAGAGCGTCGGAGGGACAGGACGGCGCGCACAGGTGACGATTCCACCAGGCTCCCAGCAGAGGGCGCTGTGGGGAATCATCACCTGTGCGAGCCGTCCTGTCCCTCCGACGCTCTGAAGACCTGCCGGGAGCATGTATGTATGTGTATTTGTCTGTGTATATGTGTGTGTATGTTTATGTGTATGTATGTACTGTGTGACATGTGTGGGGCCGGAGCGCGGTTCCGGCTCCACACATGTCACTGCGGCAGGCCTGATCCGGCAGCACCCTTCACCTGCCGGATCAGGCCTGCCGCTAGTGTGAAAGTAGCCTAACCCTTTCTATTTCTTCTCTATATCTCCCTGTATCTATCTACTTGTTTGATTTTCTATGTATCTATATCTTTTCTCTAACACTAATCTGCAGCTCTTCTCCCTTTGAAGTCTTGAGATGCACTGACAAGATGTCGGCGCGCTCAGACACTTCAGGGGCTGTGGGGTGACGTCACACTTTTTTTTTTTCACAGAAAACCAGGATACAAGGGATTATAGGAGTAATAATCCCTTGTATCCTGGTCTATTCTGTGAAAAAAGTACTGTTTTGCGTTACCGTTTTTTTTTTAAAACAGATTCGTTACGAACTTTTCAAAAGTTTGTTTTTTTGCAAAGTTCGTAACGAATCTGGTTCGTTACGGTTCGGTTCGCTCATCCCTAAGTAATATGTAAGCATTTTCATTTTCTACATTTTTGGAGAACCCCTTTAAGGTTCTTGCTTTTAATGTTGAAGGTTGTGATTTCAAATCTCAGCAGGAACATTTCAAAAATAGAGGCTTTACTTGACTTAAATACACAGGTTGTGATACCCCCTTCATGTTCATAGCACTGATTCCATTTATAAACATATTCATATATGAAGTCAGAGCAGGGACTCCTAAGCCAGGAAGAGTCCCGGCTCTTTGTGATTCCCCACTGTTCAGAAATCTGCCACTAGACCTGAGTGGGCCCCAGTTTGCTAGGTGTTGACGCTGGCCCTGCTCCTGCCCACAACTACTTTCCCTGGTACAATGTCCTCCTTTTTGGGGTGAGATGTCCTCCTTTTCAGGGTTGTGGAAGTGGCCACCCTACCTGTCATATGATATTTTTTCTTTTTAAATTTATAACCTAGGAAATAATAGTTTGATTTCTTCTAACTTACTTACACCTCCTTTCTTTAGATCCAAGTTTGCCGGTTATCCCCACCACTCCTCCTGCCCATAACCACTTTAAGTATGGAGACGCCCGCTACAAGTTTGATAAAACCAAAAGGACGTGGGATGATGCCCGTCGGGAGTGCCTGAAGGATTACTCACAGCTGGCCAGCATCTTAGACGAGCACACCACATCTTTTCTAAAGCTCCAGTTGCTTAAACTTAAGGAGCCCTTTTGGATCGGCTTATACAGTAATAATGAGGTGGGAATCATGTATTATTTTTATTATTTATTACAATTTTTCAAAAAGTAAAAACTAGATCGAAAGATCCAAGAAAAAGTGGACAAATGCTCTAAACTGTGACCAGCAAGGCACAGCACTACTAAATCCTATGTACCAATTACAAAATGAAAATAGGTGCAAACTCTGTCTAACTTCCTCCAATGATAGTATGACAAATACAGATTTTTCATATGATCCTAACTTTGAGTGGTCCTAGACTTCCTGCATGTCAGAGCAAAAAAAAAAAACTATAATAATTAGTGAGCCACAGAAGCTCCCACAAGTGCCAGGCACACAAGCCTTCCATACCACTGCAAGCTAAAAACACCTCTGTATTTTCCAGCCACAAGTGCCATCACACTTGTCATATTAGTGACAATAGATGTCATAGATGGGACTTTTCAACTTAGCATCCCCTTCTATGAGCCCAAGCAGAGAGATGAGTGTGGCAGCTCTCGCTCTGGATCACTAAAGCCGTCCATGTATTACCAGGACAGCTGTTCATCAAAAAGGCCATCATGCAATACTACATTTGACCTGTAGGGCTTTATTTTTTAACATTTGCACATATACGTAATATTGTAATATTTTTGAGAGGATAACAAAAATTCTGAAAATCATCTCTCACCACAGTTTGAACAGTAATATGAACAGTACAGTGTCCATTTATACAATTCTAATCCTTTTAGACCAAAAATACATATAAGTGGGCCGATAACTGGAGAGTACGCTACACAAAATGGGCAGCTGAGGAGCCGCGTAAAGACGCTTCCTGTGTATATGTGGATACGGATGGAAATTGGAAGACATCGGCTTGTAATGAGAGTTATTCTTCGATCTGCAAAGAAACAAATGGTAAGCTGATCATTTTCAAGGTATCTAATATCATAAATAAAGTCATATAATGGAGTGCAATGTATCATTTCAATTTTTGATCTAAATTAGAAATATATTTTGTCCCGATCCTTTTTACAATACATCCTTATAGAGGATGGCACTCCATTTTTCAGTTAGCAGAGGTTATTCCCTTTGTACGTAAATTTCAGAACTGTCTTACACTAATACAGGGATGGCCAACCTGTGGATCTTGAGCCGCATGTGGCTCTTTGCCTCTTCAAGTGTGGCTCTAGCGGTGGAGCCGGGAAGCAGTCAGGCCGGTGCACTCTCCACCCCATGCTCAGATCTCCTTTCCTGATTGGCCTGATTGCTACTCTCTAGCTCGCTCTCCACTATGTCCTGATACACACAGTGTCAGATCATAGTACATTGAGACGAACACTATGCCTGACGTGTTGCGCATCAGGTCACAATGGAGAGCGTGTCAGAGCTTCAGAGTAGCAAGTGCCCGATGAGAAGCCTGGTGCCCGATCAGGAGAGGTAGGTGATTTTTTTATTTTTATTATAGAACTGAGCATGGGGATCTGATCTGAGGATTGGGGGTCTGATTTAGGAGTCTGATCTGAGGTGTGATGAAAAATATTTGTTTTCTTATTTTTTTCTGCTTAAACCTAGGTGCTTCTTACAGGGCGAAAAATTTGGTGACTCGTACATAGCTTGTGGCACCTGGTAGTCATATTTTTTGTGGCTCTTTGTTTCTGTAAGGTTGGCCACCCCTGCACTAATATGTAAGTGCCCATCAATGCTGAATTGTAACCAAGCCACGGCATGCACAACTTTCCCAGAATATAGGCTATGTCTGCTACTGCACAGGCGCTGAAAGCGTTCCTTGCAGGAGCAAATGCAGGAGATCCATGGAAGAGATGTCCTTTATCTATGTCAGCGGGGAACTTTCAGTGACTGCACAGTGGAACATTTAGCTGTCATCTTGGGAAAGCTATGCGTTTTGAAGTAAGCCCTGAATTGATGTAAGGGATTGATGTACCATTACACATTAGTGTGGACCAGTTTAGAATTTTTTGTAAAAAATTAACAATCCCTTTAGACTGTAAAATGCTGGATTCCTGTTGTCACCTGACACTGCACTATATAATGCAAATCCAGCTTATTCTGAGCAACTTTATGACTTTCTATCTATGCAATGTTTTGGAAGGAAAAAACTGTCTGGTTTAGCTCTATTATTTATGTCTGAAGACTTGATTATGTCTGAGAAAAACTGCTTAGCCATTCTCTGAAACTCTATACAAGTCTATGACAAACAGAAATTGTAACATTGTTTCTGTTTAGGCTGTTCTTCTCCACTCCACCCTCCCACTAGAAGGTTTTAGTTCAGCTTGCAAATGTTTAAAAGAGAACAGTTAGCGCCCAGACAGCCAGGTGGACAAGTGAGCCACAGACCCTGGGCCACCAGCCCTTTGACCAGGAAGCCAGCCTTCTGAGAGAGGACAGTGAGCTCAGGACTTTCCTCAGTACAAAACCTTCTTTGGCAAGGAAGGAGACTGGAGAAGCCTGTGCTATGCCTCATCTGTATTGTTTTGCACTTGAGTTCCTCCAGTAAAAAGCACAATGGCTTACTGCAAACCCTGACTCTCTGGACCTATTTTCTGTTGGGGTGCGTCACGCCTTATTAATGCTTCTGGAGAGCACCAACATGTGGTGATACCTCGATGGTGTCCGGGTTACTCAGCTAACGTTGAGGTCACCCCAGACACAGCCCCTACACCTAGATTAAAGTCAGCCAAGCCTGCCTATTTCATCAGGAACCACAGACCATCTAATGTGTATGAGACTTTCCTCCAAAGTTTGTATGGCCAAACCAAGTGTGCAGGTGTTTGGAAAGATCAGGTCTTGATGCTCTCAAAAAGAGAAACAATGTAAAATATTGTAATTTTATACCCTTTAATAGCTAACTAAAATAAATGATTTTATGAGGCAAGCTTTCTCAGGTCTCTTCTTCAGGCCAGAAAGAAGAGACATGAGAGTCTTGAACGCTTGCCTTATAACATAATTTATTTTAGTTAGCCAATAGCCATTAAAAGGTATCATACTGTAATATTTTATATTGTTTTTATATTGTGAATTTCTAAAAACGGCTACAGCCATATTTCAGATCAGTAAACGGGAAAGTTGAAGATGGAGACTCATGTGACCCCAGGTGGTATACCTGTAAATACATACCTGTGGCATTTGCTGCCAAAAAAGCAAACATTTTGTACCATTTTTCTATTTATAAAAAAATCCACCAGTTCAGTGCGTTTACAGGCTGTGTAATACCAACAGCCATCTATTTACCTGTAGCCTTATATGTCACTGTCAGTTTGACAATGCTGTCTTGACGTTAAAGGGCATCTGTCAGCAGATTTGTACCCATGAAAAAGGCTGACCTGTTGCATGTTTGCTTGGCAGCTGAAGGCATCTGGGTTGGTTCCATGTTCACATGTGCCTATGCAAATAAGCCTCTAGGAGCAACGTGGGCGTTGCCATTACACCTAGAGGCTAAGCACTATCTGCAACTGCCGATCCCTCTCCACTTTGACAGGATCAAGCAGTGAAAACATCATAACACCTGGCTCTATCGATCAAAGGAGAGAGAGTGCAGCAGTTGCAGGGAGAGCAGAGCCTCTAGGTGTAACAGCAACGCCCCCGTTGCTCCTAGAAGCTCATTGGAATATAATAAAACATAATTTTTCTCAGCAATGCGGGCACATACTGTATGAACATGGGACCAACACAGATGCCACAGGTAGAAAGCTTTGCATACAGTCCTATGAGACCCCAGAGGGTCATCCCCAACTTTTCTATGGGGCCGCTAAAAATAGCCGAGCCTGGCTTGGCTATTTCCATTGGGCCCATAGAAGTGAATGGGAGCCGTGGCCGGTGTTGCGTGGTGCACTCTCATTCACTTCTATGGGGAGAGAGTTCAGTGGTGGCCGGACGGGCGCCCTCCAGTCACCACTTTGGCCAGCTCCGTTTTCTATATAGACCACCGCTGGGACCTGCACCTATCAGACAATGGGGGCATATCTTAGCAATATGACCCCATTGTCTCAGATGAGACAACCCCTTTAAACCTTTCAATATCAACCTCTTTATTAACATAACCAAACCATTAAAAGAAGAAAAAAACTATTGAAACGAGATTCCTTCAATTATGGTTTTTCTACTATGACTCTTTATAACTTCATACTCCTCAATCCTAACTAAAAGCCTAAGGCTGGTTTCACAACAACAATTCTTTTTCTGTTCTTCTTTTTTTAACAGCGGCTGCTGTGCGCCTCTGTTCTCATGCTTACCGCCGCTGTTCTGGGTGCCATGTTCAGCGGTGATCTGCTGCCTGTGCTTCCCCATTCACCACTGCTGTCCTGGGCTCTGTCCTTGTAGGTAATGTTTTTTTCTGGGATCCACTCCACAGTTTCCCTTCAGCCCTGGGCACTGCTGCTTCTTCCCACCACTTATTTAAGGGCTGGGGCGCGTCACTTCCTGTGATTTATGGGTTAGATCATGTGACCTCGCAAACCAATCCTAGCCCTTCTGCATGTATGTGGCTCAGCCCCCTTCCCAGATTCCCAGTGTCAAGGTCCTTGTGTCCTGCAAAGGTTGTTGATTTAACATAGTAACATAGTTTACAAGGCCGAAAAAAGACATCTGTCCATCGAGTTCGGCCTGTTTTCCTATAAGTTGATCCAGAGGAAGGCAAAAAAACCCTGTGAGGTAGAAGCCAGTTTTCCCCACTTTAGGGAAAAAAATTCCTTCCCGACTCCAGTCAGGCAATCAGAATTACTCCCTGGATCAACGACCCCTCTCTAGTAACTATAACCTGTAATATTATTACCCTCCAAAAATACATCCAGGCCTCTCTTGAACTCTTTTAGTGAACTTACCATCACCACCTCCTCAGGCAGAGAGTTCCATAGTCTCACTGCTCTTACCGTAAAGAATCCTCTTCTATGTTTGTGTACAAACCTTCTTTCCTCCAGACGCAGAGGATGGCCCCTCGTCACAGTCACAGTCCTGGGGATAAATAGATGATGGGAGAGATCTCTGTACTGACCTCTGATATATTTATACATAGTTATTAGATCTCCCCTCAGTCGTCTTTTTTCTAAAGTGAATAAGCCTAATTTTGATAATCTTTCTGGGTACTGTAGTCCACCCATTCCAGTTATTACTTTAGTTGCCCTCCTCTGAACCCTCTCCAGCTCTGCTATGTCTGCCTTGTTCACAGGAGCCCAGAACTGTACACAGTACTCCATGTGTGGTCTGACTAGTGATTTGTAAAGTGGCAGGACTATGTTCTCATCACGGGCATCTATGCCTCTTTTGATGCAACCCATTATCTTATTGGCCTTGGCAGCAGCTGTCTGACACTGGTTTCTGCAGCTTAGTTTGCTGTTCACTAAAATTCCTAGGTCCTTTTCCATGTCAGAGTTACCCAATATTTTACCATTTAGTATGTACTGGTGACTTGCATTATTCCTTCCCATATGCATAACTTTACATTTGTCAGTGTTAAACCTCATCTGCCACTTCTCTGCCCAAGCCTCCAGTCTATACAGATCCATCTGTAGCAGTGTACTGTCCTCTTCTGTGTTAATTACTTTACACAGTTTAGTGTCATCTGCAAAAATTGATATTTTACTGTGCAAGCCTTCTACAAGATCATTAATAAATATATTGAAGAGAATAGGGCCCAATACTGACCCCTGTGGTACCCCACTAGTTACAGTGACCCAATCTGAGTATGTACCATTAATAACCACCCTCTGTTTTCTATCACTGAGCCAGTTACTTACCCACATACAGACATTTTCTCCCAGGCCAAGCATTCTCATCTTATATACTAACATTTTATGTGGTACAGTGTCAAATGCTTTGGAGAAGTCCAGATATATGACATCCATTGATTCGCTGCGGTCCAGTCTAGAACTTACCTCCTTATAGAAACTGATTAAATTGGTTTGACATGACCGATTCCTCATGAAGCCATGCTGATATGGAGTAATTTGCTTATTTTCATTGAGGTACTCCAAGATAGCATCTCTTAGAAAACCCTCAAACAGTTTACCCACGACAGATGTTAAACTTACCGGCCTATAGTTCCGGGGCTCTGTTTTTGGACCCTTTTTAAATATTGGCACCACATTTGCTATGCGCCAATCCTGTGGAACACTCCCTGTCAGTATAGAGTCCTTAAATATCAGAAATAAGGGTCTGGTGATGACATTACTTAATTCTCTAAGAATACGGGGGTGTATGCCATCCGGTCCTGGCGATTTGTCTATTTTAATCTTTTTAAGACGCAGCTCTACTTCTTCCTGGGTCAGACAGGGCACTTTTAATGGGGAATTTACTTTTATATTCTGCATTTCATCTGACAGTTTATTTTCCTCAGTGAATACAGTGGAGAAAAAGATATTTAGTAGCTTTGCTTTCTCATCATCGCTCTCTGCTACTCCCCCCTCATTACTCTGTAAGGGGCCGACACCTTCAGGTTTATACTTTTTATCTGCTTGTGTTTCTGTGTACCTGACCCGTGCTTGTGTTCCTGGACTCCGCTACCTGTTTGATCCATGACTGCTTGTCTTGAATCCCTGTTGCCGACCTGGATTGCCTGAGCTATTGCTTGTTTGACTTCGCCTCTGCCTTATCCTTCGGTTTTGCACTGTTGCTCCTGATTACGACTCGGCCTGCTGACTACATCTGTATCTCTGGTACATTGCTCCGGTACCTCCTGGTCTGCCTGGACCAGCTGCCTTGTGTGCCAATCCTCTTTAAGAAGTAGTAACCTGGAGTCCTTCTAGGGAAAGCCTATCCCCACCATGAGGGGTACTGTGAAGAATGAGGGGTTCACTTAGACAACGCCCTAAGAGGAGGTAAGGAGCGTGGCAAAGTGGGTTCACACCCGCTGGTTCGTGACACAGTTCCTGTAAAAAAAAACAGGCCCTGTGCATCAGTTATGCACATTTGACATCCCTTTTGAAACAGAAAAAAAATTCTGCATGCAGTACTTTTTTTTCCATCTATTTTTTTAATAAAAGCCCAAGGTACGTGCTTTCTACACCTATGCAACAAAATCGTTCAGCGTGGCACACAAAAAATGTGCACTATGTTACAGTCTATCGCAGGCTCTCTGCACAGGAGAAGGGTCACCCAAAAACCAGTCCCAGACCCTTCAGGCCAGAAAGCTCCTGCAACAGTCTAGGACCAGGACCATCCCACAGCCAAAGCTGGAGAAGTGCCAGTCTTGCCCTGGCTTCCACCTGAGCTGCCATCCCAGTGTTTGCCAAAAGCCCAGGTTCATGCATGGCTGCTCTCCAAAGGGAGAGGCCAAAGGGTTTGCAGGAGGGTGATAACCTAATATGGTCAGACAAAACCCCCCCAACCTACAAAAAGGGGTACCCACAAGGACACCGCAACCCTGAAAAGGTCTAGTGAACATAAAAGATAAGTAGTGAATGAGTGCCAGTTATGGCTCAGACATTCCTCCTCTTACACCAGGCTGTAAAGCCAATGAAGATAGAAGTGTGTGCACTCAAAATGTGAGGTGCGTGCAAATGTGTCTTCACTCAGTGGTCCCACCTCCTGTAAGTTCATTCACCCCTTCTTGTCTTTTCCATCTTTATCCAGAAGGACCTGAAAGCCAATAAATATCAAGATTGTCTAGTTTAGGTGAATGGACTTGCTAATTTGAATGTGTTTCCCAGAAATCCAAGTTTATGCATCTTAGTTTGCATGACAAAACAGAAAACAGAGGCTATTGTGTGTAATGATAGCGCAATAGAAAAATGAAAATTTGTATGCACCCATCCCGAAAAAAACTATCCAAGTTGGATTTTTGTGCAACTGTCGCATTGCAGTGTGACACCATTGACTATGTCATGCGACACAATGCCTTGCAATTTAGTTGTACCCTTTTTGTTAGGCGACACATGTCTTCATGTAGCCCTAGTCTTAGGGCTCGTTCACACAGCCGTTGTGTGGCCGTGGCCGTATTGTGGACCCCCTGTATGCGGGCCACAATACGGCCACGGGCACTGGCCATGTGCACCCCGCATCATGGATCCCAGACCCATTCACTTGAAAGGGTCCGCAATCACGGAGATGCTTCCGTGGTATTTCTGTCGGTGCCTCTGCACTGCAAAAAAATAGAACTTGTTCTATTTTTTTGCGGTGCGGACAGTTAGATGCGGATCCCATTGTAGTGAATGGGTCCGTGATCCACATGCGGAAGCACGGCGGTAGATGCCCGTGCATTGCGGACCGCAATTTGCAGTCCGCAGCACAGGCATGTCCACACGACGGCCGCGTGAACGAGCCCTTATATTGAAGGTGGTAACATTGTTGATCATTGTTAACCCTTTCTTAGTTTTTTTTTTTTTAGAGAGTACCAACTGAAACATAGCCTTTATCCACATAATATTAAAATTTTTTAAAGTATAGTCACATAAACAAAATAACAATACAACTAATATTGCTAATGTAAATCCAGGGATGCCCTATTCCGTGATAGAGAATGTGAAATACTCGGGTCTGGGATGACTTGGATGCTAGGGCTGAGCATATAAAGATCTTGAAATAACGGTTCATCAGGGAACTAAATTCCAGCAAAACAATGTTGCAACCAAATAATATGACCAAGAATCATAAAACAGAAATAATATCAAAAATTGGAGGCATCCATTGCCATTCCCTGAATAACTACATAAAGAATAGGATTGTTCCCAAGGGCCTTAGAATATCAATTTGTCCGGCTAAGAGGATAGTGTCCCCAGAATTTATTACTAAATGGGACAATGAACTCACTGAGAGCTCGCTGCGGCTGATGAAGCTGCTGCTTGAACAAGAAGCAAGTAATTTCAGTCAAATAGAGAAAGAACTGGAAATCCGGACCCAGGCAGGCCTCAAATTTAAGGAACATAGTGAGTTCCAAAAAAAAGAAGGGGAACTGCAAAATAACATTGAAAAATACAAGGCAACTCTGATAGAGCGCAAACACCGTCAGTTTGCTAGGGACCTTCTGGAATTCCGGAACAAAATAGCATATGATTTTGGTACCAGTGGGTATCAGGACTCAACTACTGACAACTCAGGATCTGAGACAGAGTGCTCAGACGTCGAAAATAGAATCGTTCCACAGTTTAGAAGAGGTTACTATAGAGGTAGGAACCGAGGACGATGTCGTGCAAGAGCCTCTAATTCATTTAGGGGAACAGGAAGACCGTTTACCAGGAGAGAATTGACACCACAAACAACAGAGGGCACTGCTCCGGTAGGGGTAGTGTCTTCACAGCACTCTGCCTATTGTACATCCTCACAAACCTCTATAGAACCAACGAACATGCAATCAGACAATATAGTTGGGACTCAAGGTACTTTTTTAGGACCGCTACCGAATCAAAACACCTATATGCTAAGGGATCGAAACCATATGCAAACACCTCTACAGCATACGGGCAGGAAATAGAGATTAATAATGATCAACTATGTATTATGAATCTCTAAGGCTTCACATTGTCAGAGGCGGAAATATCAATATTAACTAAGGGTTTATCTTATGTTCGTACTAATCAATATAAATGATTCGATTGGATTAAAGACAGTAATTTATTTATGAGAAAGGTAAAATGGCACAAAGTTTTCTCTCAAATAGATCAGAAAAAATGCAAAGAGTTGGGCATTGAAATGGAGGATCTGCAAGGAGTGGAGGATTTGACCTCCCTCCTGAGAGATAATTCTAGATCTAGAGGAGAGGGCCCCTTTACGAACGAAAAGAACAAAAGTACCAAATTCCCACCTAAAATGGGAGGTGACCTCCATCTGGACATTTTTACTGAATGTGTCACAAGGGATTTGGAAAATCTCAGAATTAATGAAACATGGAAAAACTACTCCCATGAGGAAATTATGGGATTGGATGCCCTATGTTCTAATAAGAACTTAATTGTGAAACCAGCAGATAAAGGGGGCAATATAGTTATCCTCAATGTAGAACAATATAAGAATATCTGTTTATCCCTTCTCTCTGATGTTATCAACTATGAAAAACTAAAATCTGATCCAACGTCAAAATTCACTGCGGAGTTGGCCCTGATACTAAAGGAGGCATTTGAGTATAATCTGATTGACCAGAAAGAGTTGGAATATCTTTTACCACCTCACCCTAGAATAGCCACCTTTTATGCCTTACCGAAGGTGCACAAGGGCACAAACCCTCTTAAAGGTCGCCCGATAGTGTCAGGTATTGGCAGTCTGATGCAACACGCGGGTACTTATATTGACACCATATTGCGACCATATGTTGTAGCTCTACCTTCATATCTGAGGGACACGACTGATTTATTGAAACGCCTTGAAGGAATTAATGTAGACTCTGATACATTTTTTGCATCAATTGATGTAGAGGCGTTATATACATCGATACCACATGACAAAGGACTGGCAGCCACTAAATATTCTCTGGACTCTAGGGGGACGGAATCATACGGACATAATCGTTTTGTTATTTAACTCTTACGATTTGTCCTGACTCATAACTATTTTGTCTTTAGTACTCAGTTCTTCCACCAGCTCAGGGGCACTGCGATGGGTAGCCCATGTGCGCCCACGTACGCAAACTTGCTCCTGGGCTGGTGGGAGGACACTATTGTCTTCTCTGATACGTGTACATCTTGGACCGACTCGGTTTTACTCTGAGTCCAGTTCATAGATGACATTTTTCTTCTATGGACCGGTACCATTCAGAAATTCAGAGAATTCATGGCCAGACTTAATAATAATCACATCGTTTTACATTTCACACATGAGATCTCTGCCGACTCTATCGCCTTCCTTGATGTATTAATCAGAAGAGGGGATCAAAATCTGATAGAGACCACCCTATTTAGGAAAAAAAACTGCTACCAATAGCCTTCTCGGCTGGGACAGTTTCCATCCGGTGAGACCCTTAAAGGAAGCATGGGATTGGGCTAGGTGCAGAAAACGTGTACAACTGTTTGAACCGCAGAAGAATAAACAGGATAGTATAATCAGAGTCATAGGGACCTATGACACAGGGTCAACTGCGATTAGGAACATCCTGGAAAAGCATTGGTTTCTGTTGAGATCGGATCCGGACCTAAAACAGGTCATCCCGGAACGACCCGTGATTACCTTTAGAAGGGGTCGGAGCCTTAAGGATTTCTTAGTAAAGAGTCATTTTGAACCCATGATGAGAGAAACTCGGCTGCAGAATAGAAGCACAGGCACATTTAGGTGTGGTAAATGCAAGGCCTGCAAGTATATAAAAACAGGTAACATCTTTTCTGATAGTCTAGGGACCAAGACATATACTGTAGGTGTAGACAATTTGCCAACTGCAATACAAAAGAAGTTATATACTTGGCCGAATGTCCCTGTGGATTAAAGTATGTAGGAAAAACATGCAGACTTTTTAAAAAACAGATTTTGGAACATATGGGTGACATTAGAAATGCCCGAGATAAACCTATAGCGAGACATATGAAAATGCAGCACCAGGACCAACTTGAGAAGGTGCACTTTAGAGCGATTGAGGTAATTAACCCTTCAATTAGGGGAGGAGATGTTGATAGATTATTGAAACAAAAAGAATCCCGTTGGATACATTGTCTGAAGACGCTGTCACCGCGTGGCCTGAATGAGGCTATTGAATTTGCGTGCTTCATTTAAACATGAGGCGAGCCTCTGTGATTAGTTTAATTTAAATCTCTGTTGCTTACTTTGAGTTTTCCAGTCCATACATATATAAAAAAGATTTCTTATCTATATATAGGGTATGATATCAGTATAAACATAGAACCACTAGGCCTATAACTGGGCAAAAAACACATACCATTACATACAAAACCTACAAAAGAGACTATGTGGTGCCCTAATAATTATACCACAAATCTATAACGAATTACAAAATCTTTATTGATGTAAAATACATAAAAAATGGAGGAATCCACAGTAGGGGGGGAGGGTAGCAAGTAAAAACATACAACCCCAAGTGTGGGGAACATGCACATGCACTAATAATTATACTGTAATGAAGGACATACAAAAATACCAGGGTATATATAAATATCTAATAACCTAACCACAACTACCAATAGTAAATAACACAAGTGACCAAACAGTCTACCATATGCAATGGTACAGGGCAGGAAATTAACAGTACATCAAACACCCAAGGTATACCAACATCAAACAATTCATCATCACCAGTCCTTCATCTGCATGGCAGCCCCACACTCACCCGACGCGTTTCGCCGGTATTCGTCAGGGGTGAAAAAGCATCTCCTTTTGCTTCTCACGAAGCCATACCGGCGAAACGCGTCGGGTGAGTGTGGGGATGCCATGCAGATGAAGGACTGGTGATGATGAATTGTTTGATGTTGGTATACCTTGGGTGTTTGATGTACTGTTAATTTCCTGCCCTGTACCATTGCATATGGTAGACTGTTTGGTCACTTGTGTTATTTACTATTGGTAGTTGTGGTTAGGTTATTAGATATTTATATATACCCTGGTATTTTTGTATGTCCTTCATTACAGTATAATTATTAGTGCATGTGCATGTTCCCCACACTTGGGGTTGTATGTTTTTACTTGCTACCCCCCCCCTACTGTGGATTCCTCCATTTTTTATGTATTTTACATCAATAAAGATTTTGTAATTCGTTATAGATTTGTGGTATAATTATTAGGGCACCACATAGTCTCTTTTGTAGGTTTTGTATGATATCAGTATATCAAGGTGAAGAATGGGTTCACCGAACAGGGGCTAGCCACCCCTGTTATATACCCTAGAAAATTGGTATAGTTTCTGTATTTAGGCTTTAGAATATAAAAAAAGTATCCATCCGTATTGTCTCCATTTAAATATAAACGTGACCCCTGCTGTTTGCCTACTGTTAAGCGACAGGTTAGCACTCATGTGACCTTTCTCTGCATTCAACTGTTTATACTGCCCCGTATTGCTTCCACCTAAGTACAACGTGATCCCTGTTGTTTACTTATTGCTAGGCAACAGGAGAGTATTCACGTCACCTGCTTTGCGCTCATGTGACCTGTGGTGCGGTCATGTGACTGGACACGTGACCGCTGGGCTAGATGTATGCGAGCGGGGGAAGATCGAGATACGCCCTCCCCTGGCCAGGTGAGACGCCATCGGCTTTCAACGACAGCGCGCACAGACAACGCACATCGGCGTTGTACTCATCATGTCGGCATCAGCGGGTTTGGTTACACGCAAGTACAAACGGCTACCTCAGTAGATTTGAGGCTGCATCTAGAGAACTATATCTGTGTGTTGCAATTATCTGATGTGCTATAATTATCATTTCACACAGCTATATGGGATGTTTGTACATAGTACCGCTTAATTGAAGCTCCTATATACTATGACATATATTATGCTGATTGAGGCATTGTATATAGGTGTTTCTTCTGATTTAGACATTATCATATGTTATAGGTGGTGGAGACAAATGGATGCCTCCAATTTTTTATATTATTTCTGTTTTAAGATTCTTGGTCATATTATTTGGTTTGACTAACTGGTGGTTGCAACATTGTTTTGCTGGAATTTAGTTCCCTGATGAACCGTTATTTATAGGTGAAACGCGTAGGAACTTTTGCTTACTATTTTTCTGAGCATGTACTCAGCATCAACAAATGACCAACATTTATAGATCAATTTGACCAGTATTTTATTACTAGAGATGAGCGAGTAGTGTTCGATCGAGCTGGTATTCGATCGAATACTATGATATTCGGCGTACTCGATTTAATTCGAGTATAACGGCGATGGCGCACCTAGAATTCGTTTCCCCTCCCACCTTCCCTGGCGCTCTTTTTCCACCAATCACCATGCAGGGGGGGTATGACAGGCACGCTGAGCACGCTGGCAGCGCGAAAACGGCGTCTACATGCATTGGCTGGAAAAACCATGTGACCTCGAATATTAAAAACTCAGCTCTTCCTGCTCGTACGCATATGCTGCGTGAACTTAGTCAGGGACAGAGGCTGGAGAAGGGAGAGACAGATTTTAGCTGTTGGACAGGCAGGAGCGTGATTAAAAGCCCTTATCAGGGCTACTACAGTGGACTTCAGTGATAGCTTACTACAATATAGACTTTACAGATAACGGCTGCTGTATTCAGGGATAGCTGCTGGAGTAGGGACAGAGAGAGGCATTAGTGGTGTATTAGGTGCTCTGCTACATACCAAACTATATTTGGCACTACTGCTGTGTACCTTGAAAAATACAATATATAGGCCTTATAACTGGCAACTGTACTGTGGCGTTCCTCTTGCAAAGTAATTTCTCATAACTGGTGTTCATACACACCGTCTGATCACTTAGTACAACGGCTGTGTACCTTTGAAAAATACAATATATAGGCCTTATAACTGGCAACTGTACTGTGCGTTCTCTTGGCAAAGTAATTTCTCATAACTGTTGTTCATACACACCGTCTGATCACTTAGTACACGGCTGTGTACCTTGAAAAATACAATATTATAGGCCTTATAACTGGCAACTGTACTGTGGGCGTTTCTCTTGCAAAGTAATTTCTCATAACTGGTGTTCATACACACCGTCTGATCACTTAGTACACGGCTGTGTACCCTTTGAAAAATACAATATATAGGCCTTAACTGGCAACTGTAACTGTGCGTTCTCTTGGCAAAGTAATTTCTCATAACTGTTGTTCATACACACCGTCTGATCACTTAGTACAGCGGCTTGTGTACCTTGAAAAATACAATATATAGGCCTTAACTGGCAACTGTACTGTGCGTTCTCTTGCAAAGTAATTTCTCATAAACTGTTGTTCATACACACCGTCTGATCACTTAGTACACCGGCTGTGTACCTTGAAAAATACAATATATAGGCCTTAACTGGCAACTGTACTGTGCGTTCTCTTGCAAAGTAATTTCTCATAACTGTTGTTCATACACACCGTCTGATCGCTTAGTACACGGCTGTGTACCTTGAAAAATACAATATATAGGCCTTAACTGGCAACTGTACTGTGCGTTCTCTTGCAAAGTAATTTCTCATAACTGTTGTTCATACACACCGTCTGATCACTTAGTACACGGCTGTGTACCTTGAAAAAATACAATATATAGGCCTTAACTGGCAACTGTACTGTGCGTTCTCTTGCAAAGTAATTTCTCATAACTGTTGTTCATACACACCGTCTGATCACTTAGTACACGGCTGTGTACCTTGAAAAATACAATATATAGGCCTTAACTGGCAACTGTACTGTGCGTTCTCTTGCAAAGTAATTTCTCATAACTGTTGTTCATACACACCGTCTGATCACTTAGTACACGGCTGTGTACCTTGAAAAATACAATATATAGGCCTTAACTGGCAACTGTACTGTGCGTT